>WAAF01009638.1:0-10971 GCA_013400475.1 Tricholaema leucomelas | reverse complement strand
TTTTCCCCTTTGCTCAGCCAATGTCCTAAATGCTTTACTTCTTGTTCCAAAAATTGTAGCTTCTGTTTTGATACCTTAAGTCCTTTTGTTCCTAAAAAATTTAGAGTCTGTGTGGTGGCTTCTGGGACTGCCTCTTCAGTTTTTCCTGCTATCAATAAGTCATCCACATACTGCAACAATTTTGTCCCCTCTGGAAACACCAGCTGTTCTAATAACTTCTCACCAAATAAGTTGGGGGACTCTGTAAATCCCTGAGGTAATACCACCCACCTTAATTGTTGTCTTCTCCCTGTCTCTGGATCTCCCCTTTGAAAAGCAAAGTAATCCCTCGATTCTTCCTTTAGTGGACAAGCCCAGAAGGCATCCTTTAGGTCTATGACACTGTACCACTGGAATTCTGGAGGTAAATTGTTTGATAGGGTATGAGGGTTTGCTACCACAGGGAATTTAGTGACTGTTCTCTGATTTACTGCTCTGAGATCCTGTACCATCCTAAAAGAGCCGTGCGGCTTCTTAACCAGTAAGATTGGAGTGTTGTGTGGGGACATAGAAGGTTCCAGGAGCCCCTGTTGTAACAATCTATCTACAATTGGTTTGAGTCCTTTTCGTCCCTCTTGGGAAATTGTATATTGCTTTATTCTGGTTGGACATTGAGAATCCCTTATATGTATTTCGATGGGATCCATTTCTATTTTCCCCATCTCTTGACCATCATACCACACAGAGGGGTTTATATGTTCCTCATCCATTTGTGTTAGGGCATACATCCTCACCTGCAATTTATTTCCCTTGCTCTGAATCCCCAGTTTTAATTTCAAGATTAAATCTCACCCTAATAGGTTATGTTCTGCCTCTGGTAACAATAACAAATCATTTAGACAAATTTTATCCTCTGCTTCTATTTCTACTTCCTTTAAAACAGGTACTTTAAATGGTTCTCCTTTTGCTCCTATAACCATTATGTGTTTTTTCCCTTTTTGTATCCCTGTTGGGAGCCTTTTAATGGTGGTCTTCTCAGCTCCTGTGTCCACTAAAAACTCCACTTCCTCCTTATGGGGACCTATTAATAATTTTATCAAGGGCTCTGTAGATGGTGGAGTCCCCAAAAGATACAGCCCCTGACTCCCCGAGTCTTCCTTGAATAATTTTTCATCCTGTGTCCTTTTGTGGCAATATTTCTGGATATGTCCCTTCTTGTTGCAATAATAACACACAGGAGGTTCTCTTTCTCTTGAACTCTGATTCTCCAGAGGCCCCCTTGGGCCCCATCCCTTTTAATTCTTTAGTTGTAGCTTGTACTTTCTGACCCTCCCTTACTGCTGCTACAAAGATCTTAGCTTTTGCTTTCTGTTTTTCTGTGTCCCTTCGGACAGATTCTTTCTGGGCTTCTCTAAGTAACTCCACTAATCCCTCTCCTGCTGATTTTCCAAGTTTCCTTCTAATGTCTTCCCAGGCTTTAGCCACAAGTCGTGTCCTTAGAAGAGTAACCCCTGCCACTGAATTAGGATCTAATCCTGAATACATTTGTAAACTCTTTCTCAGCCTTTCCAGTGGTGAGGGGGAGGGGGGGGGGGCTGAAGCGGGCAGTAAGTTATCTAAGGGCTCCCATTTCCCATTCCTCCCTCTTCTCCTTTTTTTCTCCTTCTGCTCTCAGAGCACACAGTGCTTTCACTTCTCTTTCCACTGACAGTTTCCAGAGGTCAGCATATTCACCCTGCTCCAGGCTAAACATTTCCTTATTCCTCACATATTCTACCAGGGCTTGACAAACTCAGTCCTCAAAAGACCCAAACATAGGCCAATGAACATGTGGCCATATTGGTTCCTTTGCTGATATTATCAACAATAATGGACTAATTTAGTTTTTGTTTTCCCTTTTCTGGGGCCCTACCATTCCAATATTCAATCATTAAACCCAATGGGCTATCTGGGGGAATATCTGGTAACTTTGATTGGCTCCCTCTGTTAGGGTCTTGGGTCCTCAACTTAGTTTGACCCATATTTCATGACTGCCTAAAAGAGCGTCTTGCAGGGGGTTAAATGACCCTCTTTTAACCCACCCACGAATCCTATAGGAATTGCTTCAGTCCTCCACCTTAAAATGAAAACACCCATACACGAGCACACTGACACATGCACATGCACACTGACACGCACATGCTCACTTGCTGTCCTCCCATACATGTGCTCAGCCCTGCCCAGACCCTAAGATGCTCCTGCTACCCCCATCTGCAGGCCCTCGATCTGGCAGGTGGTTCCAGGGCACAACCAAATGCTGAGTGTCAGCAAAAACAGCCTCGGGCACAGGCAGAGGTAGTGGCCCGGGAGGAAGCGAAGCCTCTCCCCACAGTCAGAACCAGGACTCCACCCCCCAGCTTTCTGTGCTTCTGACAACTTTAAACAAGCCCTTGGAAACCCAGCACTAAGAAGCTCAAGAAGGCACCAGTCATCTCTGGTGACTTTAGTGACAACAGAGGGGCATTTAGTGTCTGCAGTGTTTAGTGTTATTGATGCTTCTCTTTGTGATAGCTGCAGTGTTGAAGTGTGCTGAGAGGTATTTGGGTATAGACACTCTGCAAGAGCCAGGACAGGTCAAACAACAACACAGAATTATGATTGTTCAGAGGAAGCACAAGGCATTGAGCAAAAAGACTCCCAAGAGGTGCACAGGAGGATGTGTCAGAGAGGTTGGTCACCAGGTACAGGCCTATCCCCTTTTATCCCTCCTCAGGAGCAGCAGAAGCTGCTGGTTGCAGGAGCAACATGTGTCACTGCTGTAGAAGCCCACAGCACAGGCACTGCAGGTGTGCTGAGAAGAAGCATTTTCTCCTCCCCATTGCATTCACTCTGCCCCTTGCAGAGTCATTTCCGGCAGCTCTGCTCTCCCAGGGCCCTGGGTGGGACATGTGGGCTGTGGAGTCTCTCCCGCACACGCAGCAGCATCGGTCTCAGCATGCGCCTCGGCTATCTCATCCTCGCTGCCTTCCTGAGGCAGCCGCTGGGCAAGCACTGCCCTGCACTGGACACATGGTTCCTCTTCTTCCCAGGCCACCCTCACCCCTCAGCAGATCTCTGCAAGAACTGCTCTGCAGTTCTGGGCCAGTCTTGGGAAGCAGCTCACACAGGTGGTTTTGCAGCTGCTTTCTCAAGGTGCTGTTATGGATGGAAAAGGAGGCAGGAAATGTAAAAGAAGCAGCTCCTCTCTTGAGCATATTGACCCTCTTGCCTTCCACTCCTCTTGCTAACTTTTCTCCTTCTTCACCCTCTCTGCCCCTCTTTGCTTCTCTGTCTGTGCCCAGTGTTTCACAGCTATGGCAGTGCAGAAGCTCTTTTTTCTCTTGTGGCACTGCACATTTCCTGCCCTTGCAGCCCAAACACAGAGGGCTTTAAAAGCTGAGGCAGGGACATGAAAGCTCTTTCATGCCTCTGAGATTCTCAGACTGTCTCAGTCTCTGTCATGGCTGGCACATGTCATGTAGCATGCCATCTTTGGAACCTTCCTTTGGCCTGGCCTCTTTTCTTCTGTGGTGGGATCAGGCTGTACAGATCTATTCAAGAGCACAAAGCAGGAGCAGACCACCAGGCAGAGGTAGGCCACAGGCCCTGCCAGGAGAAGCGCTGGTTTTGTGGGAAGCTGCTTCATGCCTGGGGAAGGCTGAACCCCACAGAGCAGCCATTGTGGGATTCAGCACTGGGTGCTGCCCTTGGAGCTTCCTGTCTGGTGGGAGCTGAGGCTGTGCTGAGAATGATCGCCCTGATGTGGAGCCTGGCCAGGCCAATTTCAACATCACCCTGTGACTGATCTCAGCCCTGCACATCTCTGTAAATGCCATGTTGAGCAGGGAACTGTTTAGGTGTAGAATGTGTATGGGAGTCCTGTCCTTGGGTACAAGCCATGGCCCTCATTATGAAGACAGGTGGAAAGAAGCTGAGCAGAAGCTCTTGGGCTACCTCTTTTTCCACCACTGAGCTACTGAAACCATGGGAATTGCCTTTTTTAAATTTTGATCCTCACTGGCTCTGCAGGACCCAGGGATTTCTTCCTCAGCTCCAAAGGACAGTGTCTGAAGGGGCCCCACTGCTGTGATTCCACTCTCTTCTTACTCTGGGAATGATGAATTGGCCATTTGTGTCCCCACCTTACCCTCTGAACCCAAGGCAATGCCTTTATTCCTTGGGAACTCAAGACAGTGACACCACTAAAGGTAGCAGAGGCAGCGGCTGGGCTGTGGAAAACTTCAATGGCTCTGGAGTAGCCATTTCTGAAGGGGCTCCTGATGCACAGAAAACATCCCAGATAATGATGTGGACTGGGTGCTTGTTTTCCCAACACTGCCTTTTCATTTCCTGGCTCATGCCCAACCCATGCCCTCGTGGAGGCTGCTTCTGAGTGCTGGAACTGAGAGACCAAAGGATGTCCAGGGCAGGAATGTGTCAGTGCCAGCAGAAGCCTCAGCTCAAGTGCTGAATGTGTGCGGTGCATGCACACGAAGTGGGGCACACTGGTGAGGTTTGCTGTGTTGTGTTGCCAGAAAGATGCCCAGCAGCCTTTGTCAGGTCACCCAAGGGTTCTCTGGGCCAGGGTGTGCTAGATATTTGTCCTTCCTTCTCTCCCTTTCCTTTCCAAAGTTCTTTACCTCACTTGCTCCCAACCTCCTCATTCCTCACTTGTGGTCAGCTTCCCAGGCAGCTGGGATTTCACTCTATTCCTCCTAACGTTGTCCAGATGCCTTTTGGCTATCTTCAAGCAGGGACAATTCCCAGTCTCTCTGGGCACCTTCACCCATTAAAGCCTTTCCTGATGTGTCAGACAGAGCTTCCTGGGTTTCAGCTGTGCCCATTGCCTGTGATTCTGTCACTGGCCACCTCCCAGAAGACTGTACCTCTCCTACTTCCTGTGCACCCTCTTGATATGATTGTTATTAAAGATGAGTTATGCTAAGGCTGATATCAAAATTATTAAATATTATTTATTAATATAAGACACCCCTCATTTACAGTTAATATATACACAGATTTAGGCATTCAGTTGGAAAAGGTCGCTCTGCAGAATGCACATAGAGGCACTCAGAATGGCTTAAATAAAAACAGAACATTTCAGAAAACAATTAGCATTTTTCAAAGAGATTCCTGTGGTGCAATCTGCTGCTTGCCCTCTGGGGGTGACTTTAAAGGATTTCAGTCACTTAAACTGAAGCGGCAGGCACAAAACTTTATAAACTTTATAGAGAAGAGTCAATTTAGTCACACAGCCAATGTGTGAGTCTGGGCCTTGCAGAATTTGTAATCCCAAAATAACGTGCAGCTGCACAAAATACAGACAGAAAGCTCCAGACGCGTGGAGATGGCCCCAGGTGCCAGGGGACGGTGGTGCTGCGGAGGGAAACTGCAGAGCTGTGTGGAGCTTTAATTTGGATGTGCTCCTCCTGCATCTGCAGGGCACAGCGAGAAGGCTTCTCAGCAGAGGGGTGACTCTTTCCATGGCTCTCAGGGTGCTACCAGACTGGCCACAGCCACCTGGATGAAGCAGGATCCAGGCTCGGGGGCTGCAGCAGTCCAGTCGATAAAAGAAAAATCAAGGAGTGCTGGCAAAGGGCCTTACAGACCAGGTGCACTTTTGGAGGATGTCTGTAGCAAACCATAAAACACCAAACTTTGTAGAAATGTTTGTTTGTAGTAGTCAGTTGATCATAGGCAAACCTAAAGAACAACTGTTGCAGAAGTGTCTGCAGTTACTCGTTGGAGATCTGTGATATGTAATCTTGTAAAGGCCTAGGCCTGCAGTGACTAAGGAAAGCAGGAAGGAGATAAAGGAGAAACAGAGATATGCTGATATCAGCAATAAAGAGAGACCTGCTGACCAAAGGTGGAAACACCCTGTGAGGAAGACTGTGCTGGTGCTCATCTCAGATAACCATTCAAGACCACTGGTCAGGGTTGGAACCAGGGCAGAGAATGGGAAAATACCTCTGTTAATGAGCTCCGAGAAACACCTGTAATAACC
This sequence comes from Tricholaema leucomelas, assembly GCA_013400475.1. NCBI lineage: Eukaryota > Metazoa > Chordata > Aves > Piciformes > Lybiidae > Tricholaema lacrymosa > Tricholaema leucomelas. Next base: position 4,967 of record WAAF01009638.1, on the reverse strand, counting down.
CTACCTCTTCTTAGGAATAAGCCTGCTCTGGTAGCATAAACTGTGGCTTATGCCAGCATGGGGAGTGCAGGATTGATGGAGCCATCCTGCCTGCACCCAGTGCTGTAATAAAATATACCTACCACAAAACTCTGCATGAGTTTTGGGGTTCATTTCGCAGGTCACGGTGGGTGCTATCGTGGGGCTGGTTCTGTTCACAGTCAGCAGGAGCCGTCCCCGAAGCTGTAACACGACTCCGTCAGGCTGTGGCCGGGCTCGTAACCGGCAACGGCTACTGACTGCACTCAGGTGGGCAGCTGCTTCCTGGAGCAGGGCAAGCAGCCCTGGCCCAGTTCGGGAGATGCGCAGTCCCAGCGCCTTGCTTTGTGAAGCAGATGCGGGCTTTCAGCTACACGCAGCGTGGAAGTGAACACGACAGGAGCAGGAAGCACGCGAGGCAGCTGCTCACCGAACATCTGACCTTGAACATTTTGCAGAGAGAATGCCGATCCAACAGGAATAGACAAAACACAACAAATACCAATCCTGGGTTATTTATACCAAAAATAGGAGATGTACGTGCTCAGCATCAAGCTGTCCACGGGCAAAAAGCATGAATTATGTTTACCAGCACAAAGCAGGCTCCAAAACAAGTCCAAACATGCTGTTGTTTAGAACAGTAAGTGCCAAGGCTTTTGTATTGTGCCCCACCTCAGCCCAGCCTGGGAAAGAGGGAGGGGGGGGGGGAAGGTGAGTTTGTTTGTTTAGGACATGCAGGGACATGTCTTGGATATATTTGGAGCATATTTTTGGACCTTCCATGACACTTCTCAAATGGGTTTGTGTGGAAAGGTTTCAGTAGTGGGTGGGCAACAGAGGTGGCTCCTATCAGAAAATTCTAGAACCTTTCCTCATGTATGGAAGAGCCAACAACAGGCTCCACAATGCAGATGTTGTCCAAGGCTGAGCCAGTCAGTGATGGTGGCAGCCTATGACAACCTGTTGCAGAAGGTTGGAAGTCAGTGGAGGAGATGGGGAGGAGGTGGGGAGCAGAGATTCTCCTGCATCCCATGCTGAGCCCAAGGTGGGGTAGGTTGTCTCTGCAGTTCATGGAGGTTAATGCTGGAGCAAATAGCACAGAATTACAGAACTTTAGAGCTTGGAAGGAACCTCCAGAGATCATCCAGTCCAACCTTCCTGCCAAGGCAGGATCACTTACAGTAGTTTGCACAGGAATGCATCCAGGCAGGTTTTGAAAGTCTCCAGAGGAGGAGACTCCACAAACTCTCTGGGCAGTCTGTGCCAGTGCTCTGGCACCCTTACTGTAAAAAAGTTTCTCCTCATGTTGAGGTGAAACTTCCTATGTTCCCATTTGTAGCCATTGCTCCTTGTCTTATTGCTGTTGACCACTGAAAATACCCTGTACAGGATCCCAGATTGGAGCAAGGGATACTGCTCAGATAGTGTGACTGTGTGGAAAGGTGTCATTGGAGCAGGACCCTGTCAGGCTCCCTGTAAAGAGCATCTTCTAAAGAGGAGTCCATGCTAGAGGAGGCTCCTGGCAGGACTTGTGACCCTCTGGGGGACATACATTGGAGCAATTTGCTCTTGAAGGATGTAATATGGAAGTGACTCACACAGGTGCAATTTGTGAAGCAGCTCATGCAGCCCAAGGGAAATACTCCCACTGGAGAAGTTCATGGAGAACCAGCTGCCCACACAGGAGCAGAAGAGTGTGAGAAGTCATCTCTTAGAGGGAGACGGAGCAGCAGTGTGTAATGGTCCAAACACTGGACTCATGATGGTTTGTTAGTGTGATCTCAAAGTGCGAAAACTCAGGTGACCATGCCAGGGGCTTCACTTCAGTCAACAGTGAAACCTTATTGTTTGCCCATAAGATGGTTCGCAATGGGTAGAGAAAAGTGAGAGGAGAAAAGGGAAAGGTAAAGTGAAGAGAAAAAAGAAAGAGGTTTATAACCTACCACCAGTGTGAGGGTCCAAAGATGTCTCTTGGTCCTGGGTCCTGTCCTGATGGTCCTGCTGATCTTCTCTTGATACTGGTGGATAAAGTTCTCCTTCAAAGTCTTGTAGACAGGGAAACATGTTTTATAATCAATTTCACACCTGCCAATGTATGAACTCTGCCTCTCTCCACCCCTCATGCGTCCCACGAGTAAGGCTTCCATGCATGCCCAAGGAGGAGTGATCAAAGTGTAGTCTGGGCCCAAGGCAGTGTTATGAATGGGTTAGTTTAAATCTGCGTTTGGGGTGAAATGCAATGAGGCCGATTCAAAAGTTATTAAATAATTTATTCATATATACAAAGATAATTCCCCCTAACTTATTTACAACTATCCACACAAGTTCTTGGATGTGGTTAGCAGAACTATTTTACAGAATGTCTCTATACAATGGAATTTTGAAAGGTTTTAGGAATGACTTTTGATAGAGAGCCTTGCAGCTTAATTCACCACTTGTGGAGTTAGCTAAATTCCTTAGCAACTTGAATAAAGAATGAAGAATCCTCACTAGTCCTCAGTCAAATGTCAGTGGCCCAAAATGTAGGCAGGAAAATATTTAATAGAAGTCCTGTGGTGAATCCCACGTGGGCTGCGATGTGGAATCGGCTGCTGGCACGGCAGGCTGAGGTGGCGGGTGAGTGGCAGGTGAACGAGGAACGAACGAGCACGCAGGCAAGCAATCAAGCACCTATGCACCTGTCTACCCCCTTTATAGGATAATGGCCGAGGCTAATGGTCTCATTGGCCACATTACCACCCAATCACCTTTGGCAATCACCAAATATACCCAAAAGGGAAGAACTCACAGGCTGTTCTCTTCCAAAAATGGGGGGCATACGCCTTGCACGCGACAGGGGCGTGGGCTTATGAACCCCTTTCGTGTGACTGGACCAAACCAGATTAGGTTGTCAGGGTTTCTTTGCCCTGTTTTCCCTCCTCTGGCCGCAATGCAGAAAGGCAGGAAACACACTCAAGCCCATTCTGTGATCCTTGGGACTCTCCACCACAGGCGGTGTGCCCAAGGCATGGTCTGCCTTGGAGTCAGGTAGCCTTAGGCCAGGAGGTGTGTTTTCATATTATAATGACATTATAATGAGCAGGTTCACTAAGGTTCATGGTTCCCTTACAACACCAGGGCATCAGTCCTTTATAGCAGCAGACATGTTTTGTCTCAGCAATAACCATGGCCAGCAGAATTGTCCATCATACTTGACAGGTACCAGTGGTTGGTATGAGGTAGGTCCTTTCCCATGGGACCTGAACATGCAAAATCCATTGAGACTCCATTCCACTGTACAGGCTCAGCAACTTAATCAGTAACTTATTATTGAGCAGGCCACTGCAAAACTCATGCTAAGATGTCAGCCTGAACATCAGTCTCTGGGGAACAGGGGTCCCAATTCCTGTGACAGTTATGAGACAGATAATGTTCTTTGGACCACTCCTTGCACAGTGACAGTCTGAGATGAACTGATCCACATTACCTGCCCTCTGTGTCTCTTGGAGAGGGAGGTAGGAAGAGGAGATAGGAGAAGAGCAGCTATGAAGCTGATCCCAGAAAGAAGGGAGGGATGGGGAAAAGTGGTTTAAAATTTGGGTTTATTTCTCATTATCCTCTTTTGATTGTTAATCAATTAAATTAATTTCATCATCTTTTCTCTCCTCTCTCCATCTGAGGAGGTTCCTGACCTCCAGCTGGTGAGGACCTCTCATCCAGCCAGGGTCAACACAGCACACCCTCCCTTCAGGTATTTCTTCTGGTCATAAGATCTCACCCCAGCCCTCTCTTGCCTGTGCTGAACACTCCCAGCTCTCTCAGCCTTTCCTCACAGGAGAGATTCTGCAGCTCAGTCCTCTTCTTCCTGCCCCTTCAGTGGATTCTTTCAGGACTTCCACAGCTCCTACATACCTGGAAATCAGTACTCCAGAAGTGGCCTCAGCAGAGCTGAGCACAGGGGAGCAACCATCTTCCTCCACCTGCTGGCAGCCTTCCTCTGGAGAACTGTACACTTGAGACAAGAGGTCTGGGCTTCCGTGGCAGGAAATGGGATATGAGGCAGTAGTGGCTGCCAAGAGACATTTCCACTGATCCAAAGGGATGAGATTTACCTGTGAAAGAATCTTCTGCCCAAAGGCAGTTCCTGAGAACAAACTCTCAGGAGGCATCAGTGAGGCAATCAAGAGGTCTGAGCCCATTTGCAGCTCTCTTGGTGCCAGAGCCACCCCCTGACATTTGAGCACAGCTCTGACCACAGCAAGAGGAATAGCCTTCCTCAGAGGCTCATGGGGCTGCTGAGCCCTCAGGGTCTTCTGCATTTGGGGCAGGTGTGAGCAGAGACACAGCAAGGCAAGGCCTGATGGTCCTTGGCAGCAGAGCAGAGCAGCCAGGGATGTCTTTCTCAGCTCTAAAGCATGGGGCACAAAACTGGAGCCACTGCAGAGTGTCCCAAACTCCCATTCCTCTGTGAACGGAGAAGGCTCTCCGTGTGCCCACACCACCTTTACCCCAGAGCAAAAACCTCCTTCAGCAGCTTGTGGAGTGTCCAAAAAGGAAAGGACCACACAGAGGCCAGGCTTGAATACAGCAGAACTTTAATGGGTGAAAAGGGAAAGACAAAGTAACTGCAAGTGGAGGAGAGCAATGAAGGAATGCTCAAAAGTCCTCAATATTCTGTAGTCTTTGGCCATGGACAAGTTCCTGCAGGATGTCCACTGCCTGTCTTGCACATGTAGATGATCCCAACCAGGATGGTCTGTGTTGCCAAGGGGAAGTAAATCAAAGAAGGAAAGTTATATGGTTAAGAGGGGATAGAAAAAATCTCTCGGGAGGCATCAGTGAAGCAATCAAGAGGTCAGAGCCCATCTGCAGGTCTCTTGGTGCCAGAGTCACTCCTTGACAGCCTAGCAGGGGCTGCTTCTCACTTTTCTGCTCCTCAGTTTGGGGGACTCAGGAGTTCCTGGATGGAG
>WAAF01009637.1:0-11516 GCA_013400475.1 Tricholaema leucomelas | reverse complement strand
AATGGTCTGGGTTGGAAGGGACCTCCAAGGCCCATCTACCCTTTTGTCGTAAGCCGGGGCAAGGGTCATGTAGCCCATCTACAGTAAGCAGATCAGGCTGCCCAGAGCATTTCCTCCTGTGCCAGTTGTCTCTGAATGCCTGCTTCACCAGCCCATAGGAACAGGAACTTTCTCTGCTCATCCCCTCAGAAACCTGGAGACTGACTTTTCTGGAGGCTTGGCCAGTCTTTAAGGACCTGCAGTTCAGACCAAGATACTGAAGGAAAAGCAGTTTCCCCAATTAGGAGAAGCACTTCAATCCACAGAGAGGAAGGTCTGAGGGTCCATAGACATCAACTCTGGTCACAAATTGCTGGAGTTGCAAGTTGGACAACCAGAAGAACTAAAGTTGTTAGAAAATGAGCTGGAACAGCAGCTCCATTGCCAGCAGAGCAACAGATAACCACCATCATCAGTCACAGTCAAAGCCATGCAGTCACTGCAGCTGGGCAACTCAAGAGCAAGTCCTGGCCAAGATGCACAGCTTGTCCTGGGCAGGCCCAGGTTCCAGTGGGCTGGCACTATGGATCCTGGTATCCTTGCCAGCAGATTCCTGAAAATGACTCCCAGCTGGAATGATCAATGGGACCCTGAAGAACGTTGCCCTATTATTAGATATGTGGGCATCCATGGATGCTTTTAGGTCATCTGTGAGGAAGTCAGGTTGAATAACTCACTGCAAGTAGCAAATCACTTCAAGTGGCTGTGACAGAGCTCACTGGTTTGGGAAAATGTCACCTTCCAATGCAGAAGGCAAAGGCAATGGTGGGAAAAGACTCATCAGGTCAGCCCACACAGCAAGGGAAAGTAATATTGATTCTGCTGCAGAGGCAGAGGGCAATAAGCTTTGGTTGTGGCTCAGAAAATGCCAGATTTAATCAAACTCCCCCCTGGGCACAGGCAAACACTCTGAGCAGAGCAAAGGGTGGAGGGCAGTGGTCTAACATGAGTGATGCAGATCAGTGGTGTAGAGCTGTGGAAACTGTCTTGTGCCATGACACTGCAGATTGGAGTTGAAGACCCTCTGCAGCGTATTGCATGCCTGTTGTGGGCACAAGTGCAGACTGACTTTGTGGGACATCTGCCAGTGACAGACAGCTTGAAACACCAAATGCACCTCAGGAATGCTTTGAGGAAATGGGCAGAAGCCTTCCCCTGCAAAGCCTCCATGACAGCCACCAGTGGAAACCTATTGTTGAGACACATCCAATGAGCCAGCAACGTGCTTTTGGGGCCAAGACAGACAACAGTGTCCTAGGGGGCATGTAGAGTGTGGCCAGCAGCAGGTGGAGGGAGGTTCTCTTCCCCCTCTACTCTGCCTCAGTGAGGTCACATCTTAAGTTCCTGGCTCCTCAGGTCAGAGAGATAGAGAAAGGGTCCTGGAGCAAAGGCTGAGAGCCCTGGGGCTGTGGGGCCTGGAGAACAGAAACCATAGAGGGGACCTGATCAGTGCTGAGCAAGAGCTGAAGGGTAGGCGACAAGAGGCTGTGGCTAGACTCGTCAGTGGTGCCCAGTGCTAGGACAAGGGCCAGTGGGTGCAAACTGGAACCCATGAGGTTATGTGTGAACATAAGGGCACTAAGCCCTGGAGATGGCTGCCCAGAGAGGTTATGGAGTCTCCTTCTCTGAAGAGATTCCAAACGTGCCTGGCCATTGTGATCCTGGGCAAGCTGCTGGAGGGGACCCTGCAGGGGCGTGGGACTACATGATCTCTCCCCAGCATGCTGGGATTCTGTGATTCCCGCCGAGAATGTACACGAGTGGGTGGAGGAGGAGGCAGGGAGAGGCAGGGAGCCAGGAAGGATGCAGCTGGGCAGAGGGGGCAGTGGGGCAAGCACTTCCAAAGCTGGGCAGGCCAGGGGCAGAGGCAGCGCCCGGGGCCGGTCCTACCCCTCAACTCTTTCCCGCCCGCAGGGAGTGGTGCGGGGATTGGTCAGGAGGGCACGCCTGGCTCTGATTGGTGGTGTTTCCCATTGTTGGCAGCAGCCCATTGGCTGTGCCAGGCTGGCCAGGCAAGGCTGCGGGGGTGCATGCGTTGGGAACGGCGTGGGGGTTTGGGTTGCTCTCATGCACAGCCCTGACATGGACGCTGGTTTTCAAGTGTGAGGGAAATCTCCCTCGCCAGCCGTGCTGTCAGCCAGGCCAGATTCCAGAAGAAGATGTGAGCTCACAGCCTGCCTGAGCACTGCCTGAGCCCAGCATCAGGCCCCAGGCCATGACAGTGTAGCTTTGTGCCCTCACAAACAGATACTGGGCTTTAAAAATGAGGTTTTAGAGCCCTCCAATGAGTCGGGGCCTGGACTGTAGCAATGAGGCTGTAACTCCTGAATGCAAGTGAAAGTTTGGACCCTACAGTGAGTGTTTTGTCTTTGCACATGAGACTTTAGGCTGATAAATGGACCCCAAAATGCACACTTTCACTGAAACAATGAGCATTTGAACACACAAAGTGAGGCTTTGTGCTCTTCAGTGCACATTCTTGAGAAGTGCCTGGTTCCCAAAACATCTGAGCAGAGCCTGTTAAAGCAGGCTTGAGTTGGGCAGTGCACGATCACAGCGTTGCTCCAGCTGTGCTCGTGGTAGTCTTCTGTAAATGTTTCTGTGCTCTCAGCACATGGACAGATTTGCCTATACTGGAGGCAGGTGCAATGCCTGGGAGCTCTCTGGGACTCCTTCCAGGCATCTCAGTGTTTTGTCTTCCTCTAGCAGAAAGCAAACATGACAGAAACACAGAATGGTTTGGGTTGGAAGGGATTTTCAAGGATCATCCTTCTAGTCCACACTGCTGCCCACCATCTGCAGGGGCATATTCCAGTGGGTCAAGTTGCTCTTTGCAGGACACAACAGTGAGCATGGAGGACTCTCCAGCAGGCACTAGCTCCTTGACAGCTGGCAGCCCTCACAGACAGCATAAAGCCAGCACATACCTCCGGCACCTGCTAAGTGTCAGGCACGGAACACAGCTGTGACACTGGACAGGCATTGCCTGCAGCCCCAGCTGTGGACAAACACAACAGGGAAGCTCCCAAGACACTTCAGATCTGCACAGTAGCAAATGCCAGGGGACCGGGTGAGCTGCAAGTCACCTGCCAGCTGCCTAATGCCCACCTTTGCCATTGAGCTGCCTTGACCTCCCAGCCTGGCAAGGAGGAGAAGAGTGAGTGCCACAACCCACTGAATCTCCAACTGTGAGGGATTATGCAAAATTAATAATCTGTATTCATTTTGATATCAAGGCAATGATGAACTATGAAAACTGTTTATTAACATTAAAACTCACCAGAAACTTATTCACAGGTTCAAAAACACACAGGCTGGAAATTCATACAGGCAGGGCACAGGCAATACCATTTACAGAAGACTACCTTGCCCAAATGTGAGCAAGGTGTCTCTTGCAGGTGGTGGAATATCAACCTGCTGTGTGACTGTGACTGTCCTTCCCTCATTGTCCTGCTGTTGGCTTAGGGCAGTGTCTGTCACAGCCTCTGAGGGGAGTTGCTGCTGTTTAGTTGCAGATGCAGGCATGGGGAGGGCGTCTGTAGCTCCTCAGCTGGATCCTGTGCCAGAGCCCATCTGGCATCTCCAGGGTGAGTGGTCCCTCTTGACTGACTTGACAGACCAAGATAACATTTTCTTTGTGGTTTTCCTCTTGGTTTGGGGGACTGTGAGCTCTTCACTGCCACTTCAAAAATGCCCAGAACATGGTTGCAGGAGCCTGTGGTTCAGTCCAGCCTGTGTGTCTGTTATCCTTCCCATGTGATGGAGCTGGCAAGATGGGAACTGCTTCTCCAAAGGGCTCTTTCCCCAGGTCAGCCTCTCCCCATCCTCTCTATGGGAAGTAATTAATCTGTCAGACAAAAGCACAAAGTGAGATGGGAACAAATCACACAGATCTCTGGTCTCTCAGCAGGTCAGGAGTTGCTGTCTACTGGGAAAGTGCCCAGCATTTCCATTTTCCTTCCCAAGGGGGCCATTGTTTAGATTAGTGACTGTGTGACCCCCAAAAGCATGGGCTTTGCTTCCAGGCCTTATTAATATCTTTTGAGAAGTGTTGCCTGTGCCTGCTGAGGAGTTGAACTGACAGACTTTCTCTCTAAAGAGAAGGGCTGTGTGTCCTGGAGTCCTGTGTACCCCAAAATTCCTCTCCCTCTGTGGTTTGAATGGGAGAGAAAAAGGCATGAAAAGACCTGTTCCCCCCCCCTTGCCCTGCAGGTGTGAAGGGGGGGAGCAAGGGACCCTTCTGGCATGAGGGGTGCCCTGTGCAGGGCCCGCGCTGAATCGGCTGGGGATTGGCTGTGTGCTTCGCACCTAGGAAGTGGTAACTCAGCTCTGTGTCTAGGAAGGGTATAAATATTGGGGGGACTTCCCACCTTGGGGTTCCCGCCTTGGAGTTCATTCCCACCTTGGAGTTCTCCCCTGATTGGATAGCTTCTGCAGAAGGAGCCCCTGGAGCTCCGAAAGACAAGCTCCACCTTAATCACCCTTTATGGTTCTTAATGACCCTCGAAGGCTTCTCAAAGACCCAAAGGGACAAGCATCATTCAGCCAGCCTGACTCATCTGTGAGTAACTTTGGCTCAGCCTTATCTTGATAATGGGGACTCTATATATTTAATAGCTTAAGCCTTTTCCAACTTCTGACTTCCAAAATAGTCAAGTCTACCTGTGGTATCCGTGCAGGTCTTCTCAACCAACTGAACCTGCTAATTCAAACTCAATTAATTTCTGTATCTAGTTTTGGAGGCGGTTTTTGGGAAAATAAAATAACTCTATTTTTCTATAAATTCCTGACTCGGCCACGTTAATTCCCTGCCTCCATAACACTGTGAGACCAAGGAGAAAGAGGTGCTTTGGGAAGGAGGCCACAGACCCATGGTGCCAGTCTCTGCTGAGAAAACAGGGGCAGGTAATTTCTGTCTTCTGGTCATCCAGGTCATCAGTCCCAATCCTGGTGTGCCTGCAGGCTCTCTCCTCCCCTGTGCCAGCTACTGCACATCGTCAGAGCAGACTCCCAGTAGCACACAGGACACACTGACACACAGAATTGTTCCTCCAGACAAGGCTGGCAAGAGAACAAATTTGTGGAAGGTTTTTGCTCAGCCAAAGTGCTCAGGCTCTCATTTTCTCTCTCCACTGCCAGATGACTCTGGCCAGTGTCATGGTCCAACGGAGGGCAGTTTCACAGAAGTTAAACTCCCCTGCATTCCAGTTTGTACTGCGTGCAGCTGAGCCTAACTCCTGAGTGATGCCCAATTGGACCTTTAATGTGACTGACTCCACATTCTTGGGAACAGAATTAGGACGCAAATGGAGTCAAGTGCCTAACTGGTTTATTGGACAGGCTGTGGATATAAATACTGTAGTGGTTAAGCAGGGATGACACAATCAGGAGTGGCAAGTGGGGCCAGACAGGACAGCAGCCATCACTCTTGCGCTCGTGCTTGCGCTCACACTCTCGCTCTCGTGCTTGTGCTCTCTCTCAGGCAGGGAGGCAAGCAGGGAATTTGTTGGGAACTGGCTGAAGGAAAGGAGGCATGAGCCCCTAGAAGCTTGTACAATCAAGCCTTGGATGTGAGGTCTGAGTATTGGAACTGCAGTAAGCCACAGCGCTGTGTGTGAAGAAGCTCAAAGGAATGTGTCCTGGAGCTTTCTGATGAACCGCTTCTGTGGGACTGTGTCCAGGATAGGAGGGAAGATAGCCCTGAAAGACACTGCAAGTAGGGAGGAATATGCAGATTAACAGCACCACATTGCATGCTAGACGTGTCACTTTTACTCACCTTAACCAGAAGTTATGAAAGACACCACAGGTGGGCGGGAATATGCAAATTCCAGTCTTTGGATGTGCCACACTACATGTTGGATGTGTTTACTTTTACTCACCCTGACCAGAAAATTAGTCCTCTGTAACTTGAACCCTGATGCTCTCTCAATAAAGCTGAATTGCCATGAGGCTAGCTCATATTGAGTTGTTGCATGGCTTTTCCCACCCCTCAGGGAGGCAGCCAGGTAGCATAGCAGGGCAACAGGACAGAGCAACGTGGCAGGCAGCACAGTGGTTTTTAATGGTCCCATGTCTAGCCACTGACTTCTCAGCAACTGATTCTTTGCATGTGGCTCCTTCACAAAACAGCTTTCCCCTAACAGTGGCTCCTCACAGCAGGCGGTGACCACCCTCAGCAGATCCCTAGCAGGTTCCAATCCTCCTGCCATACAGTGGTGTCTTTATAGTTTCACCAGCTGTTGTCAAGGAGCAGCCACCTGCCCTGACTGGTCAGTGGAGTGCATGCCCCATGCAATCTCCAGGGCTCTCAAATCTGCTTCTGTCTCCAGGGCTCTAAACTGTATGTCTGTCGCCTTTGCCACCAAGGAGGCTCCAGGGTCCTAAAGTCCCACCAGGGAGTCTCCCAGGTTCCGAAATCCCTTACTCAGTCCCAGAGGGCCAAGTGCTAGGCTCCCTATATCCCAAACAATTATCCCAAATGATTCTTCCAACGATGTTGAGCCACATACATAATTATTTACAGCCAGTATCTTATCAGGCCAGAAGGCTCTGTTGCATATTCCAGGGATACACCTGCCCCTGGCACTAGTGGCCTTATCAGGTGAACCACCCAGGATGTGCCTGCCTTTGTTGAACATTTCACCACACTTGAGCTGCCGCTGTCTTGATGAGCAAAGGTGATTTTATCTTTGTTCCAAAGGGTCTTCTACCATCCCCCCCCCCCCCCGCCAAGGCAGCTACTGTCTGATGAGCAAAGGCAGTTTTATCTTTGCTGATATACACACACAAGAGGGACAAGATTTAGACTCTCTCAGAAATAAAAAAAATTACAATTGTTAGTAGAGCTACTCATTTAATAATCAATAGCTCTAAGTGACCTGGAGGGAAAAACAAAGTAAATGTTGGCACCATAAGGGCAGAGACTCTGAGCCAGTTTTACAGCCAATGGAACTTTCAACTGGAGGCGTTAAACTAAGAGGTGAATTTCTCTACTTATTCAAATGCCCATCTTGCCTGGTGGGAGGAGAATTTGTAAACAGATTAGGAGCACAAATAATTTTCAAAGTAGAACAAGGTTCAAGTGCATATTCCAACTAATGATGCCTGGAGAGAGATGTCACAATCACCTCAGAAAGGAAACATCAACAAGGAAGCTGGGAGGGAGCTGCCTCTCAGAATGATGCATGCAGAAATTCCTTTTGTAAGAGGAGCCTGGGAAGAGCCAAATCGGCAGAACCGACGAAAGTGGAACTGCAACCAAAGGTGAAACTGGTAAGATGCAAAACAACCCACAAACAAACCAAAAAAACCTCCAACCTACAACCCCCCTCGCTAAACCCTTTAGAGTTGGAAGCCTTTGCAGGATTGGAGCCCATAATTGACAGTTTCTTGAAATACTGATTATTATGGGAGTGCTAATCAGAATACAGTGCTGATTAGAATTTTGCTGATCAAGAAGCCTCCTCAAGACTGGGGACTGATAGGAGACCTAAGGGCTGTAAATCAGATTGTAACAGATGTACACTTGATAGTACCTGTCACAGGTTACCCTGCCTGTTTGCCTGCAGTGCAGAAATGAGGGAAAGTAACATAAGAAACTTCTGCTGATTGAGATAAAGAGTAGAGATAAAAAGACTTTAATACAAATGAGGTAATGCAGTCCACAATTCCCTCAGCCTAGTGCAGAAGGGGTGCAGCAAAATGCAGTAAAGGAGAAAACAGAGAGCTGACCAACTCCTACCCATCCTGTTGCCATCCCCATGGGAAAGAGCCAGCACCTGAATCTGGAACCCAAAATCAGCAGCTTGACCAGGAAGCCTCTCATGTTACGATCTGAACTTCAATCAGAGCTCTAGCCAGCACTTTCATCTTGAAGCTAGCATGAAGCAAGATGGTTTTGAATAGCAGTAGCAGATTCAACTCAACCCATGACATTCTCCACCCTTAATTCTACTCCATTTGTGCCATGCCCAGTAGCAGTTCTCATCGCATGGCACACATCAGATATCAGTCACTGTTGATTCTCACTTGAAATGAGGTCACTTTGCAGTACACAGAAGACTGCTCACTGCAGATGCTTTGGAGCTCCACTCTGGTCCAGCACAGTCTGGTCCAGTCCAAATGGAGAAGGTAAGTTTGCACCCCTGGAACAGTCTACTCCCGTGACTCCTTCCACCCCTCCAAGAGAAAGCTAAGCTTGCATTCTGGTGCTCTGCTTCCAGCACATCCAGGTGTGAGGGTCCCCCTGTCACACCAGAAACACAGATGGGTTGCATCCCTCATTGTTTGATGGCATCAGAGCACACTGGGCACCTGTATCTACTGAAGCTTCATACTCTCATGGGTTCAACCTGCCAAGCCATTGGTTTCATACAGTAAAACCAACTGCCCCTCTCTCTGGTTGCAGGCAGGCCCCTCTAATCCTGACTGAGATCACTTGCATCTTGTGAAGATGCTTCAGAAGTCTTTTCAGAAGGATTAGAAGCAGGACCAGCTTGTCTGCTCCTTTTGGGTACCTTTACACTGGGAGCTTCAAGGAGGAATTCCTCTGTGATTCACATACTCGTGCACCTAGGACTGCAGTGGGTTTTCCATCCCACTTCCTCATATCCTCTCCATGGTCACACAAGTAAAACCACAGGGGGACACCTAAGGAAACCTGAAGGTGCACAAGCCCACGGGACCTGATGAGATATGTCTATGGGTCCTGAAGGAACTGGTGACTGAGGTTGCTCAGGCCACTGGCCACTGTATTTGAGAAGTCCTGGCAGCCTGGTGAAGTTCCCACAGATTGGAAAAGGGGAAACATTACCCCCATTTTAAAAGAAATGGACCAAAAAAACTCAGGCAACTACAATCTGGTTGGTCTCACCTCTGTGCCAGGTGAGATCATGGAGCAGGTCCTCCTGAGGACTGCTGAGGTGTGCGAAAAATAATGAGGTGATTTGTGACAGCCAATAGGACTCCACAAAGGGCAAATTGTGCGTGACCAATATGATGGCCTTTGACAGAGTTAGAGCTCTGGTAGATATGGGAAGAGCAACTGACATCATCCACCTGGACTTGTACAAGGTATCTGACACTGCTCCACCAGACATCCTTGTCTATAAGATGGAGATGCATGGACCTCCCAATGGATAAGGAACTGTATAGATGAGCAGACTGTCCTGGAAGGCTAATAGGCCTATTACATGTCCTGGCTTGCCCCACCCTTCTGCTGATGAGGGAAGCAAGGGTGGGAGGAAAACAAAGGTTTGGGCCATTATGTCCCATCCAAAAGTGATAAACAAGTACCCACAGGTGTTTAGATACTTGTTGGTGTCTTGCCCAAATTAGGGTGAGCAAGCCCTGGTTTCACCTAACATGGCCAGTTTTGCAAATATAATTTTGATTGGTGAATCTGTGGCCAAAGGAGCCTTTGCACTTGGGCAAATAATATAAATGGAGCTAAGTTGCAAGCAATTGACCTGCCTCTGCCTCACTGCCTCTGCCTCACTGGACAATGTGTTCTGCTCTGCCTTGTGCTTCAGACCAGCTTAGCCCTTGAACCACCTGGAAACTTAAGTGCCTCAAGTTTCCCAGGAGAAGGTGGCATTTAAGTGCCTCATGACATGGCAAGAAATGCCACCGGCATTGTGCTCTCTGCACATCTGCAAGAGATCCTGCCTTTCAACAGCCAAGCAGCTCCAGCACTGCCAAAAAGGAGCCAGAGACTATCTTGAAATTTCTACTCCACCGCAGTGAGTAGCACAGACTTTCCCTAGGGCTCCAGGCTGCCTGTTTATAAGTGAGGCAAAACCATTTTGTGGCCAAACTTTTCCAATGCTTCTGATTCTCTTAAATGAATGAATTGCCTATAAACATCCTTGCATAGATTTTCCCAAACGAATTAGATTCCAAATTGAACTAATTAGTATAGAGTTGTGGGTGGGGCTTTCTGGAACAGAAACAGGAAAATAAAAAAGGCAGTACCAGCTTTGGTCACAAGATGGACCAAACGCCCTTGCTGATGAGCCCAAACTAGCCAAGTCTTAAAGTTTAGTAACAATCAGCCCAGAAATTACTCAGGAAAAACCCACAGATATCCCGAGGGAATTCTCCCTGTATGAAGGCGCTTCCAAAACCAACAACTATAATCCCGAGGGTAAAGAATACAATTATAAACAGTAATCCAGGCAGAGGGAAAGAGAGGAAAACTGAGTTGCAATAAGAGAGCTCTGCTGCTGCAGACATGTGGCCGTGGCTGCCGTGAACAAAAGCTACAGACTCTGAATCCTGCTGCTGCAGGCAGGAACTCATTTAACAAGCCACTAATAGGGGAAGCCCTGAGGAAAGCTGCTAACAGAATCTCTCTGGGGAAAATCAGCTAAAGAAACCACTGTGCTTTAAAACCATTCCCCTATGAATTACATTTTGAAAATCCAACCTGTCCAATAGGCACAGAGCATCAGGAGTTTGGCCTATCAATTTAAAGTGTTGTGCTTCATGTAAGCCACATATATATTCCCCAAAAGGCAGTAAGATGTGTTTTGATTTGCACAAGATGCCTGAGACGTGGTGCTGGATTACTACCCCTTCAGGAGGGACTGGTGTCTGCTTCCTTTGTCTGTTTCGTCTCCTTCCTCCTCGCCCCTGGACCCTACAATGGGATAAGGAGGGGCAGCTGCAAGCGGTGGCCAGACTGGTTTGACTAGCTTTTTGCCCTTCTAGCACCTTCACCCTGATGCTTGTTGGGCAGTTTATGTATCAAAGCCGGGGATGAATTGTACCTTAATGCATGCTCCATGCCAGTTCTCAGTTCCCTGTAGAATGTATTAGCTAACACTGGCTACGTGACCATTACATTAACATTGTTACAGAACCGTATAACCTATAACAGGGTCTTGCAGAGCAATGTTGTTCTGAGTCCAATCAGATTTGTCCCACAGAAGGCAGTCATCCTCTCTGGCTGTCCATCATTACTGGGTCTCTGAAGAGAAGACGTCATATGGTGTCCACCCTGATGATGGTCCTGTGTCTCTCGGGTGACTGGTTGGCTCTGTTCATGATGTTGGCCTCCTGTTTCCTGGTGCTGATCAGAATCAAGCTCTTGATCCAGGCTCCAACTATAGGAATGCAAAACTGGCCTCAGTGTGTAGCAGCTGAGCAGATTATTTAATGATCAGGAGCGATCCACTGCACACTGCTGCAGTGAGTCTTTCCATGGGTATTCAGTGCTTCCCATGCATACAACCCTCTGGATTTGGCCACTGTCATTGGGACTATCCCAACTGAGAGCATCTTTACTAACACAGGTTAGCCCACCTGCATTTGTAGCAGAGAGTGCAGTGATTTGTTCTCTGGCCTGCTGGGCATGTGAATTGCAACCAGCATTGGTTCATCTGGACAGAATGCCTTCATTCTGGGGCTACCATAATTTCCCCATCAGTTGCTCACAATGAAAATCTCTTTAACATCTTTGTCAGTGATATGGA
>WAAF01009635.1:0-14559 GCA_013400475.1 Tricholaema leucomelas | reverse complement strand
CTGTTCTGTTCTGTTCTATTCTGTTCTATTCATTGTAGATATTGATTACAGTTTAGTACTGTTCCCTCAATAGAAATTGGTCAGGCATGGTATTTGTATAGTAAAATAACTTGCAAGTAATCAAAGGTGCAGGAACTCCTGGTTCTGTGTAAACTGAAATTTTTTTTGTCTTTTCTCATTTTGGTGGGTGGAAAAGGCCAACAGATTGTTGTTTGCTGAATGACAGCAGGATATAGAATCACAGAATCAACCAGGTTGGAAGGGAACTCCAAGATCATCCAGTCCAACCTAGCACCCAGCCCTGTCCAGTCAACCAGACCATGGCATTAAGTGCCTCATCCAGGCTTTTTTTGAACGGTGACTCCGCCACCTCCCTGGGCAGCTCTCTCTGTAAAAAACTTCCTCCTAACATCCATCCTAGACCTCCCCCGGCACAACTTGAGACTGTGTCCCCTTGTCCTGTTGCTGCTTGCCCGGCAGAAGAGACCAACCCCCACCTGGCTACAGCCTCCCTTCAGGCAGCTGTAGACAGCAATGAGGTCTGCCCTGAGCCTCCTCTTCTCCAGGCTAAACAACCCCAGCTTGAAACTCTATTGCAGGGTCTGCAAACAATCTTGTTGCATCAAATTGATGCCCAGTGTTTGCCAAAAATCAGTGAAATGAAGAGATAATGGGGAAAATGAAATAAAGAGAAAGAGAGCACTGTCTTTCTTCTTTAATACTGTGACCTTTCTTTGAGATGTGTCATTCACACTGGCGTTGCTACTATGAGTGTTGGCCCATGTTGATTTTAAAGTGCTTAGTTGTGTGATGGCTTCTTACCAAATCTGAGGAAGCACCCTGTGGTTGGCCTCACTTTAGGCTCGATAAGCTATTACAGTAATGCTGTAGTTAATGGTTTCTGGAAAGTTGATATCTATCTGCATTTGAACGAACACATTTTGGGCTAAATATTGAGAAATCACAGGTATGTAATGCAAATCCTGGGTGTGCCAGCCAGGCCTGTAGAAAAAAGCTCATTAGGATTAATCTCTAGCTGAGTGACTAATGCAAAGAGAATGAGGTACTTTCCTCCCTGAGACAGCAGAGATTTGACACAGCTTTCAAGGGGGCTTCACTGGAATGCAGTTGGTTGCTTTGTGCTATAGGTATGCTAGCTTATTTTATTGAGAACTGCCTGTTTTAGACCAGAGAATACTGTACTAAATGAAGAGACATAGAGCAGCATAGTGCAGAAATAGATTTAAAACAAAGTATCTTACTCAGTTTGGAAGAAATGAGGTACATAGTTGTCCAGTGTACATTAAGAGCTTTAAAAGCAGCAGCATATGAAAGCTGTCTCACCTCCTGCTCTGCACTCTGAGATTTGCCAGATTCTTACTTTTGAAGAACCATATTTATGAGTGATACATTCATTACATCCCATCTCTGTCTATTTTCACAGTGACTTCCACATGTAATATCAAGAAAATTAGTTGTGTTTTAGGAAGGGGTAGCTAAAGACTCATTTTATTATGAGTTCTCCAAAATCTTTCTTAGGTGGAGTATTACTTTCTGGTAATGTTTGCGTAAGACAACAGGATTTTTCCCTCACAAGTGCTGGAGTCAGCTAATAGCAGTCAAATTCTTTTGAGTGGTATGTAATTGTTAGCCTCATAAAAAAGCAAACTAAATTGCTGGCTTTATCAATAAAGCTGTACAGAGCCAAATACCAACACAAAGAAAATTTCAGTCTAATTTACAGCGTTTATAGCCACGTCGCGCTGCATTCCCATGTAGAGCTGATATTTGTAGTTTCAGATTGAGAACTTTGTTTTGCCTCAGCGTTTCTTTTAAATTTCATCTGTATTTCATGTTTCATTCTGGGTAACTTATCAGGGTGAGGATATTTGGAGATCTTTTCTAAAACTCTTAATCATTTTTCAAAGGAAGTTAACGGAAAAGGTAGATTTTCTTGATAATCCTCTCAAAATTAAAATATAACACAAAACCACTACGTTTAAGTGACATTAAGAGTTTGACTTAAACCAACTAAAGCTGGAAAATTCAAAGTGAATAGCTAAGACTCTCTCGTAAACTGCCTTCATGTATTACAGCTGACTGGGGAAACGGAGGTTCAGGGAGCACTACAGATAATAATCCTAGGAGTTTTGATATTGCCAAAACCCCAGTAGCTGGGAGACCAGGATAGATGTCTTTCAAGATCACTCCTTCTCTTGAGGGATATGGCATTTCCTTTTCATGGTCATGCTGAACATGCCAGTTCATGCTTCTTTCCATGGTTAATAAAGTGAGGGATGAGTATTGTGCAAATACATTCCAACAAATAAAGACCCAGTCTAGGGTAAGGTATCCCTGCCCATGGCAGGGGGGTTGGAACTAGATGGTCCTTGTGATCCTTTCCAACCCTGACTGATTCTATGATTCTATCTAAAATCTGAATCTGAAAGATCCTGGAGGATCCAGATCACGGACTTGCTTTCTCTCCCATCTCTACTTAATAGAAAATTCAAGTAGTCAGAACTCTTTCAAAGCATCAAAAGGATATAGATTTCCCCTTGTTTTCATTTGGGGTCGAGGCTGACCTTTTTTTCATTGAAACCAGTTCACTATTCTGTGTTTACACACTTTATTAGCTTCATATTGCCAGTGTATCAGATAAGCATTAGTGAGGCACAGCAGTACTTGTTAGGGAGAAGCTGTTGTAGAGCTCCCATGATTCGCTCTAGGAGTTCATTAAAATTCTTCAAATATTCTAACAGAGGGAAGGTTTTATAGGTCTTAGTGCTCTTCCTTTAAGCTGAATGGCAGATTTTTGTGTAGAAAAGGGAACTTAACATTCTTAACTGCAGTTAATTTGAGTCAGCAGAGAAACTTTGCCTTTCAGCCACTAACAGTGAAGTTAGCCCACATTTTGCAGAGCTTTTGCAAGCAGAGCCTGCAGTCTCTGATTAATGTCAGACTCTCCTCTCAGTTTTCCACTGAGCATGTTACTTTAAAATTTGCATAATTGTTTAAAGTTGCGTGTTTAGCTGATACTGCCCCTGTTAAATGATACAAGAAAACACAACATTATATTACATTACTGACAGGAGCAAACCAGAAAGTGGCACTTTTCTGCAGTTGTGTATTTTGTGACTCTGTGCAGTAATTGGAACATATTAATGGTATCCTTGACATCTCCCAACTCCTCTTATCCTGCTCCACCCCTGCTCCCCCTGAAACCATCCATGTAAACACTGTGGATATTTAACACATTTTAAGCTGTCCAGTTCTGTGTAACTCCTTCTGAAGTAATTTGGAATGATGATTCCTACTTGGTGAGATGTGCTCAGACGTACACTCACACGTACACATAGCAACACGTAAAGCATGAACCTGTTAAGGATTTCACCTTTTAAGAAATGACAGAATAATTACAGGACAGCATGTCCTTCATGAGTGAAAACAACCAAGCTAAAGTGCTTTCAAGGCTGGCATGGCCTACTTCTCTTCTAGCAAGCTGCATAAATCATAAGCTGCTAAGGGACTGATTCATACACTGAGTGGTAAGTGGAGTCTATATAATGGTGTATATAAATGTGTGGGTAACACACATGCACACAGCACTGAATTTAGCCCTTAGTCACCACTAGGCAACAGAACAGAGTTGGCATAGCCCAAACCCTAACTTTGTGCACAGATACTGAAAATGTAGAGGATGAGCCATGTGCTTCTTTATTGAAGGGTAAATAAATTATTCCATTCTGAATCCTCTTCAGAAGGGGATTGTAATAGTTGGTAAGCTTGCCTCAGGCCGAAATGTAGAAGTTCTCAGTTCTGTAATGAATGTTCCTGGCTTTAAAAAAGAAGGAAAAAAAAATCTGCCAGTCATCTAATTGTACCTGTTTAGGGATGAATAACAGTAAAAATGTTGTCATTTGCAGTATTTAAAAGACAGCATGCCTTAGTCAAAAATAGAAACAACCCAAACCAGAAATGTTAGCTGGCTTTTCAGATGTTCTCTTATCTCTTACAGTGACTTTCTGGTGAATTAATTGTTAAGCTTCTTTGTGTATTTCTCTTATTTGAAATCTTTCTTTCTTTTATTGGGATGATGCTTCTTTCTCAGAATACTTGAACTGGGCTGATTTCACATATGCTCTAGTATTACCAAAGGCCAGGTGAATCCTGAAGAGCTGTAAGCAAGGTTAACTCAACCTCTGAAGGTTATTCAGAGATTTAAGCTACATGAAAATTATACTTGTCAGAAATATCTACTTTTTACAGGCAGGGGTGCTTCTTTTTCTTGCACATAATTTTAGGGCCACAGTTTCAAAGGCACACTTCATACATTTCTCCTTGTGTGTGAAAAACCTTTGTCCCTTAATACACAGAGGCACATTGGTTGGTCTGGATAGCTAACATTTGCATGCATAGGCAGTAGATTCTGTCATTTATGCATGTAGATAATAGAATTTACATGCACAAAACTCATTTGACTTGGCCTCAGAACAGATTGGGAGGACAGGTATTTAAGGTTTGAGGGACAGATGCACAGTGGGGGACTGCTGGAGTAAATGATGGTTGAGTCTGGAATATTGAAATAAGGATGCTAAAGATGAAGGCAGTGCTCATCGGTGTTTGAGTCATGCTGAAAGCAATGAGAGTTTAAATACAAAGAACAAGGCAAGAAAGGTATCAAAGGTCACCTTTCATTGTGGAGAGAGCTCTAACCTGAAACATGAAATTTTATTTTCTGAAGTATGTTTTTTGCCCTGTGGTCTCTGTCCAGTGATGGCCTTTAATGTCTTTCAAGAAATTCAGCCTAGTGCTTCATGTCACTGGTACCAAGTCATTTAGCAGAAATTGCAGACATTTAAGGGTCAGTCCTTCAATTCAGGTAAGCTTTTTAGGCCTACTGATGTGAATGCAAAAATGTTGGGTTTGTGCTGAGAAAATGTGCTTGAATTCAGATTCAGAATTACTTCTATTTGTAAAGTATCCCTCTATTTCATCTTCACCAGCTAAGGGTAACATTTTGGTTCTGAATTTCACACGTCTCTCACAGTCTAAGAAGCTGGCATCTAGATCTAAATTTTGCCATTTGGGGCCCCAACTAAACAAAGTTTGTCATCCACACTAGAGCCATAGCTTACAGGAAGGTAATATCAAGAGCTTTACAGTAATGCACTTAAACACAACTGGGTAAAATAGAGAGAGAGCAGAAGTCTTGATTTCAAATTTCACAGGTTTGTCATATTATGTTATATACTATCAGACTGTTCTGTGAAAGCTGAGGCCACAAGAGTCCCATTATGACTTCCTGGGCTAGATCCTTGAGTGATGTAAATGGGTGTAGTGCTGCTAGAGCAAGTGGAATTGTGTTGATTTCAGTAGCTTAGGATTTAGCACACTAGATCTGAGATAGCTATAAAACCTCACTATGCACTTTGAGAGTTGTACCCTATAAAAGTTTCCACAGTGCAGGCTTTTATAGTGTCTGTAGGAAACTCCTGTTGTCTCTGTGGCTTCAGAACACTAACTAAACAAGGTCAAAGTGGGCAAACTCCTGCCTTGTCCACCTCCCACGTCCTGAACTTTCCCTACCCCCTGCAAGTGCAGGGTCCTACACCTGGGGAGGATTAATAAACTGCACCAGTACAGGCTGGGAGGTGATTTGCTGGAGAGTAGCCCTGTGGAGAGAGACCTGGGCGTCCTGGTGGATGACAAGTTAACCATGGGACAACAATGTGCCCTTGTGGCCAAGAAGGCCAATGGGATCCTGGGATATAATAAGAAGAGTGTGTCCAGCAGATCAAGGGAAGTTGTCTTTCCCCTCTACTCTGCTCTGGTGAGACTTGCTCTTGAATACTGTGTTCAGTTTTGAGCTTCCCAGCTTAAGAGGGACAGGGAACTGCTGGAGAGGGTCCAGCGGAGCGCTACAAGGATGATTAGAGGACTGGAGGGCATGCCTCATGAGGAGAGGCTGAGAGACCTGGGGCATTTTAGTCTGGAGAAGAGAAGACTGAGAGGGGATTTAATAAATGTTTATAAGCACCTGAGGGCTGGCCAGGAGGTGGGGAACAGGCTCTGCTCACCTGCTTCCTGTGATAGGACAAGGAGCAATGGGTGTAAGTTGCAGCACAAGAGGTTCTGCCTCAACACAAGGGGGAACTTCTTTCCTGTAAGGGTCCCAGAGCACTCGAACAGGTCCCCAGAGAGGTTGTGAGGTCTCCTTCTCTGGAGACCTTCAAGGCCTGTCTGGATGTGTTCCTCTGTTATCCATGTTAGATAGTATTGTCCTGCTCTGACAGAGGGTTTGGACTCACTGATCTCCTTGGGTCCCTTCCAACCCCTAACATCCTGGGAGCCTGTGATCGTGTGATCAACTTCCTGTTGTTCTCACACCGTAACTGTTAATACTAGTAAGAGAAATTTTAAGTGTACTAGCTCTTAGTGGGCTTGATCTTTTTTCATTTTCTCACTCTACACTATTTGTATCTTGAACCATTTTTACAAGTATACAAAGAGAATGTCACTAGGAGGGGCCACCTCAGTGCCCTGTGTAGTAGAGCATCTTGCTCTGTTGATGCATGTGTGTAATTGCACATAGTGCTAGGTATGTATGCACACACTCAGAAAATTAGCACACAGTAAGTGTTCTCAAGCACCCACATTCTTTTTTTTCCCACTTGGTAAGTAATAAAATGACATTTTTGCAAGAAAGCAAACTGTTAGCTATTCCAGTATCTAGACTGAACTCTCTTGCATTAATTGACTGCCAGTGATTTGCTGTTCAGAACTGAGGTTGCTTTCCTGGAAGATAATAATTTGAAAGTGTCTTCCAACAATTACTTTTATAACTATATAACTTGCTTCTGTGAGGGGAAGAAAATGATACAAAGTGAGGTATAGCAGCAGGCATCCATGTGCTTTTCCACTGGTATACAGCAGCTTGTATTTTGATAAGCACAAGAATAATATAGGAGAATCCATATTTTTTATGGCAGAAACAGATCACAATATATGTGTAATCAAATGGCTTCTAGTAATCTTTATGTTGGTATTTCATCTTTGGGGGTGGGGGGAATGAAACAACTTCTTTACTCTCAATAATCTTTTACATGATGTGTGTCAAATAAAATGCAGTAGTGGTTCTGGATGTGAGGCATCATGTGTCTAAAAATAATAGATAGGTTTAAACAATACCTTCAAAATACCTAATGGTTTTCTGTATAGGGAGCTAAACACCCCATCTACACTTGTTTGCTTTCTGAGTGTAGCTAGTGGAGGCAGTGTATGTTTTTCTTCATTAAGTGTCACATAGAATCATAGAATCTTAGAATGGCTTGGGTTGGAAGGGACCTCCAAAAGTCATCTAGTCCAACCACCCCTGCCAGTAAGCAGGGGCATCCTCAAGTAGATCAGGCTGCCCAGAGCCCTGTAGAGGCTCACTTTGAAGATCTCTGGGGATGGGGACCCAACCAGTTCCTTGGGCAACACATTCCAATGTTCCACTACCTTCAGTGTGGCTTCACCAGGGGCATATCCTGCCTGACAAACCTGGTGGCCTTCTATAAACAGGTCACAACATTCATAGATGAGGGGCAAGCAACTGATGTCATTTACCTGGACCTGAGCAAAGCCTTTGACACCGTCCCGTACCACATCCTGGTCTCCAAGCTGAAGAAATATGAGTCTGATGGGTGGACCACTAAATGAATAAAGAGCTGGCTTGATGGCCGCACCCAAAGAGTTTCTGTCAATGGGTTCATGTCCAAGTGGAGGCTGGTGACAAGTGGAGTGCCTCAGGGATCAGTCCTGGGGCCAGTCTTGTTCAACATCTTTGTTGGTGACATGGACAGTGGCACTGAGTGCACCCTCACTGAGTTTGCTGATGACACTAAGCTGTGCGGTGCAGCAGACACATTGGAGGGAAGAGATCCATCCAGAGGGACCTGGACAGGCTGGAGAGGTGGGCACAAGCCAACCTCATGAGGTTCAACGAGACTAAGTGCAAGGTCCTGCAGCTGGTTCAGTGCAATCCCAAGCACAACTACAGGCTGAGCAGTGACTGTCTGGAGAGCAGCCCTCAGGAGAGGGACTTGGAGATGCTGGTGGACAAGAAGCTCAACATGAGTCAGCAGTGTGCACTTGCAGCCTGGAGGGCCAACCAGAGCCTGGGCTGCATCAGGAGAAGTGTGGCCAGCAGGTTGAGGGAGGTGATCCTCCCCCTCTACTCTGCTCTGCTGAGACCCCACCTGGAGGTCTTCATCCAGTTCTGGAGCCTCTATTACAGGAGGGATGTGGAGATGCTGGAGTGTGTCCAGAGAAGGGCCACGGGGATGACCAGAGGGCTGGACCAGCTCTCCTAGGAGGACAGACTGAAAGAGTTGGGGCTGTTCAGTCTGCAGAAGAGGAGGCTCCCAGGTGACCTTCTTGTGGCCTTCCAGGATCTGAAGGGAGCCTACAAAAAAATGAGGAGGGACTTTTTAGGCTAGGTAATGAGAAGACTAGGGAGGATGGAACAAAACTGGAGGTGGGGAGATTCAGAGTGGAGATAAGGAGGAAGTTGTTCAGCATGAGACTGGTGAGAAGCTGCAATGGGTTGCCCAGGGAGATGGTTGAGGTCCCATGCCTGGAGGTGTTTAAGGCCAGGCTGGATGAGGCTGTAGCCAGCTTGATCTAGGGTAGGGTGTCCCTGCCCATGTCAGGGGGTTGGAACTAGATGGTCCTTGTGGTCCCTTCCAACTCTGATAAAAAAATTTGTTCCTAACATCCAATCTAAATCTCTTGTTCTCTAGTCTGAAGCCATTGCCCCAATCACTACAGGTCTTTGGAAACCATCTCTCTCCATTCTTCTTGTAGGCCCCCTTCAGGTTAACTGAAGGCCACTATTAGATCTCCCTAGAGCCTTCTCTTTTCCAGGGTGAACAAACATCTTTGAACTTGTCCATAGTAAGATGAGAGGAAAGAAGCTAAATGATTAAAAGATCAAGAGAAGTTCTTATTATACAGTATGGGCTGTTGTTACCCCACTAACTCTTAATGTAAACTAGATTGTTTATTTTGCAGTATGGCAGGCAAAGTGATACAAGAAAAGAAAATCTGGATCAGATGAAATTCACTTTAAAAAGCACTCCACTTAAATGAAGTATTTAGTTTGCTTTTTGCAGAATTAAATGTTTGATGTCAGGTGTTGGTAAAGGAAAGAAATGGAGTTAAAGAGTAGGTTGATGTAGGTGAACAAATAATAGTTTTGCGTTTAGTGTTCCCAGCTGAGATGTGAAGGAGCTGAGTACAGGTCACTGGTCTGTGTGTGTCCTGATGCACAATTGCTGTGTCATTGAGGCCATGTGTCCTTACAGTGGTGAAATGGTGGCTGGAGTTTGTGTATATGCCCCTGCCAGTACTGCTCACTAAGTAATGGCACTGCTACAAACTTCCAGGCACTGATATCTTAGTTATTGGGGACCACTTTTGCTGAAGTTGGACTGAGGTGGCTCCTCTTTTTGATCCAAATAATTCCTGTGACCTGATTAACACTCCAGCTCTGCAAAATAGAGAACAGATACATGGAACTGTATTATTAATTCATCTTCTTTTCATGGAGAATTAGGAGAACCAAGGATTCAAAGCACCTTTCCCAGGGAGCAGGTTATTATCAGGTACTTGGGACATTCCCTTGAGAGGCTGCAGGCTCTGGTTCACATTTCAGCTATGAATTAGGCTATGAGTAGGTTTGAACTTGAGCATCTTGTGAGAAACCAAGGTGAACAATAGCAGCTTTAGCCTATGTCGTGCCTCGTCTCCAGTGACAATGCAAGCTCCTAAATTGCTTGCATTGTCAAAACCAAATGCTTCCCCTGGTGACCCTAATGGGTCCCTACAGATCTGGTGAAGATTACAACACTAGCTGCATGGGTTTTTAAAGATCGTTTCAAGATATAGACACATCAAGAACCCAGAGTGATGTTTTCTTTGGGAGCTTAGATCATAGAATGTTTAATTACTGATGCTATTAATAAAACTATCCATAGGAAAAGCCACAGGTTAATCTTTTAGAGATTAGGGGGCTAGGGCAACTTGATTTAGAGCATAATTTCCCTATAGGTTAAAATCTATATAATTATAGTAAAATTACCAAAAAATGATTCTATGCCCTGGTGTGGTTTTGTATTTTGACAGTGAGCACATTGTACCCTTATTAAATGAATGCTGCTGTTCCTAATTTCTTGTGTATTTTTCTTAGACCTGTCATTTTACACTCCAATCTTCACCTAACTTGTGAAGTTTTGCCTAGGTGTTTGATACCAGCTTGAGAGGTGATGCATAGCTTGGATTTCCTTGCATTCGTTCAGACATAACGAATCCAAATTACAGGTAGTGGGATTTGTAAGCATATTGCAAACTGTGTGAGAATCTAAGCCAGTGAATGTAAGGAAGTCCAGGAGGTATTATTAGGTCTTGACTACAATGTATATTAAGGACATAACCTACATTACCTTTGATGACTCCTAGACTGCTGAACTTTTGAGTTAATTAGATTCACAATGATCACTAGATTTGTTTTCCTCTTTCCTGTTGAAACTTAAATGTTATTCTTGGGACATGTTTTCAAATTTCTTTTCCCATCTATACTTTAAATCACACAGCCAGTAGCAATACTGGAATGTGTCCAGAGAAGGGAGATGAAACTGGTGAGAGGCCTGGAACACAAACCCTATGAGGAGAGGCTGAGAGATCTGGGGGTGTTTAGCCTGGAGAAGAGGAGGCTCAGGGGGACCTCATTGATGTCTACAACTACATAAAGGGAGGCTGTAGCCAGGTGGGGGTTGGTCTCTTCTCCCAGGCAACCAGCAACAGAACAAGGGGACACAGTCTCAAATTGTGCCAGGGGAGGTCTAGGCTGGATGTTAGGAAGAAGCTCTTGACAGCGTGATTTGGCATTGGAATGGGCTGCTCAAGGAGGTAGTGAAGTCGCCGTTTCTCAAGGTGTTCAAGAAAATACTTGCAGAGGCACTTAGTGCCATGGTCTAGTTGATTGGACAGGGCTGGGTGCTAGGTTGGACTGGATGATCTTGGAGGTCTCTTCCAACCTAGTTGATTCTATGATTCTATGAATACTTACATTTTTACATTGTTGGCTCTTGCTGTGTGTGTCAGAAGACTCAAGAATGTCTGACAGATGGATTTTCAAAATGAGCCAACAACTAAAAGAACTGAAGTAGCCCTGGTGACCCTGTAACTCCTATTCCCATCTCCAAAAGTTTTTTGAGAACTTGGAAAACTCAAACTGCAACTGAAACACACTATGTATCCCCAGGCAGCCTACATTTGCATGATCAGTACTTACTCAGCAGAGTGCCACAGGTAGTGGAGACCTTGGTATATTAAATGGGTCACATTTAACTGTCCTTGAACAATTTCTCCTATGTGCTAAACATAAACAAGATTTTTGTCATATTCAGCATCACTGTTTCTGTTTTCTCTGCTTTTCCTTTGGTGTAGAGTATGTTTTCTATAGGAAATTTTTGGAGGCCAGAGTGAATATCTTACGCCACGTTCCTCCCATAGTCTCATTTAAGAATTCTCAGCTTCTATCATTTCGTTTTCCTGATTGGTTTGGTTTTGTTTTGTTTTGTCTTCCAGGAGAGTTTGATAATTCCAGATGGGCAAAAATTACAATTAAAAAACATACTGAATTTTATGGCTGAGAATTTTAGGACAAATTACAGTCTCATTTTGATTTCTGAGTAGTCTTTGTAGACTGTTCTCTTGTCATGTAAATGCACTGTCATGTAAATCTACTGCCCAGGGATCGTGCTGCCTAGTGGTAACCAGAGGGAAGATGCAAGAGAACACTGCTTTTCAGAAGCTACTGAAGGGAACTGTTAGGAGTTCAAATGTAAATAAGATGTCAGGAAAGTGGTTTTTTCTCACAATAAAATCCAAACAAGTCTTTCTTTAACCCCCTTTGTTGTTTTCCTGTGATGTGGTAAATAAAAGGTTTTTCCTTTATGTAACAGGAGATACTTTTCTGCCCATTAAAATTCTCTTGTTTTTTAATAGCAGCCAGGAAACCTTTCTAAAATGTGAGTGGTTTAACACTCTGAATCATTTTGAACGGAGCTCCATGAAGTCACTGTACCCTATACCAAAACGTAAACTGTATTCAGCCATGACAAAGAAGAGGAGGAGAGTGGGGGAAAAAAAACCTTAAGTTGCTTTACACAAAGAAAACTTGAAAAGGGCGTTAAGTGTGCTGCTAGCTTTGATGTAATTACCTTGCTTTTAAAACTGTTGTACACTAATGTCTCAAAGTCTGTAATTACATTATACTTTTTTTTTTCGTTTTGCTGTGCATTCCATTCCACAGATTTGTAAATCTCCAGTCCTGCATGTGCAAAAAAAAATAAATATCTTTATTTAGAGAATAATTCCAAAATCCCAGGGTTTGGTGAAGGGTTGGATGTCAAAACTGAACATTACCTTCCATGAAATGTGGGGTGATACATCTGCAAAAGAAACAGGTTTGCTCAGGATTGTTTGAAATTTGTCCCATTGGGAGTGAAAATCTAAACACATTAAAAGATTCAGTCCTATGGGAGCTGAACATTCCGCATATGTAGAGGACCTAAAGAAGTCTCAAGATAAAATCTTGAATTTTAGTGTCTGAGTTTGCAATACATTAATTTTTAAATGTTCTTTCTTCAAGTGCTTTTTCCTCTCTCTCTCTCTCTCTTTTTTTCTTTAGAAAAGCCTTAGCAATATTCACATTCTTGAATGGAGGATTCATAGAACACTTTTACTGACAGATTGCTTATAAGGACTCTTTTGACTATGTTATCTCCACAGTGTTCTTAAATTTGACTGTCTTAAAACAATCAAGTAAGTTGGATAACTCCCTTCAATGTGTTTTCAATTGCAGATCACGGCACTTTCATCCAACAATTTTGAGGAGATAACTTTTAATTACAATAATAAGAACCACATGGGCAATGATTGATGCAAACCTGATGTGTTCTCTTACTTTATTAATCTTTTTAATTAGAGGCAAAAGAATGCTTTATCTGTTAAGGAGAAGAGATGAGTTGTGATGTTCTGCTGCACTTTTGTGACTTAAAGAAATTAATTGCTCATCAGAAGTGTGTGTTTACCTGGATGCAAAAGGTGAGAGGAAGTTGCAGAGTGTTTTCTCTCCCAACTTTGCTTATCTTCAGATCTATGTAGTGCTCTGCATGGCACCATACTGTTGAGGTTATGATGCTCTTCTATTAGTTTTACTTTAGTTCTACAAGTTTCTTGCAAACATAGTTTGCAAACTCAAATTAGAGGGCAAGGAAAAGAGAGACAGTGTAAAACCATTTTCTTGTCGAAGGGTAGGTGGTGTAAGGTGTTGAGAAAGACCTGTGAGATATATTGTTCTTTAACTGTCCTTAGCTTTTAGGGTGGAGAGAACTTAGCATGTCTTGAGTCTGCTGTGGCTGTGGTTTGAAGCAGTTGCAGTTTACCGTTGCTTGAAAGACACACAAACAGGATGGTGTAGGTTCAAATGCTAATGCAAGTCTTTGAAAAAAGAGGCTGTGAATATCTTATTTGAACCGATTTAGAGGATTCACTTGCTTTGAGCATACGGAAGTTAAATTCAGTTCATTCTGTGGCTGAGGTACTTTGCAAACTTACACAGGTAAGTCTTGGGTTTCACACATTTGCCTGGAGATTTTTTTTGTCTTGCAACCACTTGAGTAGAATTAATGACCACAATGGAAAAACAGCACAGAGGTTTTTCTCGCCTACTATTGTTGTTCTTTCGTATTATACAGTGCTAATAGTGTGCCAAGCGAGTTACTAACAAATTAGAGGTGAGGTCTCTGCTCTACAATGTTCGTATTCTAACTGAAAACATGATATCTCAGATCTTTATAAAGGCAGGAAGGTAGTGAAAACGCTGGACAAGAAGGGAACAGAAATCTTACATAAGATGTTAAAGGCAAGGCTAATTTGGATTTTTGTGGTTCAGATAAGAAACTGTAAATTAATCTGTATCAGATCCAAGAATGATTGGAACTTCACAAATTCTGCAAACTAACATGGGAAGAACACACACTTTCATAGACCTGATGTCTTGTAAGCTTCTGCATTACCTCAGCAACTGCATATTGATGACATGGATTCCAGCCAGTGTTGTGGCTTGGTAGTCTGTGCTAGCATGTTAGGATGCTGGCTTTGGGACTGATTCAAATGTCTTTGAAGTCAACTGAAAGGCTTCCACCCTCAGTCAGTGAGCTACAGAGGTGTGTTGAAGAACTTTCTTGTGCCAGCCAATTTGGAAATATTGTTGAGAACAGAGAAGTTGTTCAGTTTCCTGTATCAACTGAAAGAAGGGAAGGAGAATTTAATTTTCAAAAATCTTTTGGTGTGGGAAGAAATATTTGCAAAAAGATCTTAATTCCTGTCACCACATGCAAAATGGACTGAATTTGGCATAAGGAATGGTAATGGGAGAAAGAAGGGGAGTTTGTTGAGTATCCTTATGTTACCACTCAATGAGATGAGATTTAACAAGGCCAAGTG
>WAAF01009634.1:0-14634 GCA_013400475.1 Tricholaema leucomelas | reverse complement strand
TCTAGTCTGGGTGATTTCTAAAGTGTGGTGGAACGGGGGACACCCCAAACCATCTCACAAGCCAATCTCAGGAGGTTCAACAAAACGAAGAGCAAGGTCCTGCAGCTCAGTCAATGCAATCCCAAACACAAATCCAGGCTGGAGAGCAGCCCTGAGGAGAGGGACTTGGGGGTGTGTTGTAGCTATCTGGTTGCTGTAGGAATGTGGCCAGAGCTTACACATATCAGTGTGATCAAAAGCAATGCCACATGGACTCCAGACCAATTCAATGCGAATTATGTCAGAGACTCTTCATTGATTGTTCTGACTCTCATTATATAGTCTTTGAGCATAGAGCACACACCTACACATTATTATAATTAGGCAAGGACAACCTAGTCCTCTGCATAAACTCTGCCTTGTTTTTCTCATTAATAAGATGTCCACTGTCTATCCTTTCTGCAATAAGGTGGCCCGTAGTTGGTGGGAACCAAGGTCAGCATCCACCTGTTATTATCCTTCTTCACCTTGCATTCCCACTGGGGTGCTGGTGGATGATGAGCTCAACATGAGCCAGCAGTGTGTACTTGCAGCCCGCAGGGCCAACCAGAGCCTGGGCTGCATCAGAAGCGTGGCCAGCAAGGTGAGGGAGGTGATTCTCTCCCTCTAGCCCACCTGGACTACCTCATCCAGTTCTGGAGCCCCCATTACAAGAGGGATGTGGACATGCTGGAGCATGCCCAGAGAAGGGCCACAAGGATGATCAGAGGACTGGAGCACCTCTCCTATGAGGACAGACTGAAAGAGTTGGGGCTGTTCAGTCTGAAGAAGAGGAGGCTCCCAGGTGACCTTCATGTGGCCTTCCAGTATCTGAAGAGGGCCTACAAAAGAGCTGGGGAGGGACTTTTTAGGCTCTCAGGGAGTGACAAGACTAGGGGGAATGGAGCAAAGCTGGAGGTGGGGAGATTCAGGCTGGTCGTAAGGAGGAAGTTGTTCAGCATGAGTGGTGACAGCCTAGAATGGGTTGCCCAGGGAGGTGGTTGAGGCCCCATCCTTGGAGGTGTTTAAGGCCAGGCTGGATGAGGCTGTGGGCAGTCTGCTCTAAGGTAGGATGTTCCTATCCATGGCACAGGGGTTGGAACTAGATGATTCTTGTGATCCCTTCCAACCCTGGACTCATTCTATGATTCTATATGACACCTTGCCACAAGACGTTTATATAACACAGCTTATTTATATAACATACTGTCTAGACAGGCAAGATGTCATACAAAAAAACCCCACTGCTATGCTTCTCTGCATTTGCAGGCATCCGGGCACTAGCAAGGACCACTTCAAGTGATGCCTATAGATACGTTTTATCCGCTTAATGTATTCATGAATCAATTTAGTAACACAGGTAAACTTCAATCCATTTACCAAAACACAGCCTGTACGGATTGTTGCATTATGGTAGCACCTAGAGGCCAAGCCAAGAACAAGGCCCACTCTCAAATGACACAGAACGAAACAAGGCCGACTTCAAAGGCGTTCGTAGACCATACACTTTCTTACTCTCCTCAACTAAACAGCAAACGGTGACCGGAGACCCTTCGCTTCCTATTTGTACGCTACCACCCCTGTTAACAAAAGCATTTAGCTGCAGGCACCGCCTTCAAGGGAAAAAGGAGCTAATAAAGAGTCAGTGCCGCTGCCCAAGGGCAGCGAGTCGTACCCGGGCCAAAGACAGCGCACCACGGGCCAGGATTGGTTCTGAGGGTCCTTAACCACTTCCCATACGGTCCGGAGCCCCCCTCGGCCCACCGCCCCACCACTAGCTGAAACCACCTCAGCGCCATATTGCCTAACAAGACAGCGGCAACCAGGGTCCGCGGCCCTGAACCCAGCGCGCCCTCAGCAGCCCAGCGCCCTCCCGCCCAGCTCGTCCAGACGCGACGCACTGCATGACCGAGGAAAGAGACAGGAGGAGAAGGCGCTTTCTTGCACCTGTACCTGCAAAGCTGGTGCCGAGGCTCCCGCTGCTACGCAGGGAGAGGTCAAGGCCAGGCGGGGGACTCAGCACGACTCCGCAAGGCGCGGCAGAGCCGAGTGAGGTAGCCCTCCTTGCTCCGCGGGAGGCGGCCGAGCCGTCCGAAATGCCGCCCCAAAACCTCGCAGCCGAGCCTGTGGCGCCGCCGTTAAGAGTAGCGCCGCCATCTTCCCGCCGCGCCATTGGAACCCCAGCACCGCCCCGCGGCAGGGCGGAGCATGCACCGTCCCTGCACGACTGCCGGCGGGAACGGGGCCAGCCGGGCAAGGACCGGTGCCGCGGGGCAGCCACCCTGCCGGCCGCCTCGGTGGCAGCGGAGAATCGTAGAATCGTTTTCGTTGGAAAAGACCTTAAGATCATCGAGTCCAACCATTCTCTAACCGGAAATCATTATATATATGTGGCTCGATATTGTTGCCCTCCGTGGTCGACCGAGGAGCTTTGGGGCCTGGGAGGCTCGCTGGCGAGACTTTAGGACTCTAGAAATTCCCTGGCGGCAGCGACGACAGAGACAGATTAGAGCCCTGGAAATTGCATCAGGCATGCGCTTCACTGCCGAATCAGGGCGGGTGGCTGCTTACAGCAACAGTATGGAACTATAAAAAGCGACAAGAGTTTAGCGAGGTAGAGAAGCTGCTTGGAAGAGCTACGGAAGGAGCCGGGGCTGTTTAGTTTGAAAAAGAGGATGCTGACGGGAGACTTCATCCCTGTCTGCTGTTACCTGAAAGCATGTTGTGGAGAGGTTGGAGCTGGCCTCTTCTCACAGTAATAGAACAAGAGGCAACATCCTTAAGCTGCGACTGGGTAGGTTTAGACTGGATATTAGAGAAAAAAATCACAGAAAGAACGGTCAGAGAAGAGGTTGAGTCACCAGCTTTGGACGTGTTTAAAGGTCGTTTGGATGTAGTGCTTGGGGATATGGTTTAGGGTGAACCTTGTAGAGTTCCTGTGAGGACAGACTGAGTGGGGGCTGTTCAGCCTAGAGGAGATTGGGAGGTGACCTTCTTGTGGCCTCTGAAGGGGGCCTACAAAAAAAGCTGGGGAGGGACTTTTTAGGCTGTCAGGGAGTGACAGGACTAGGGGGAATGGAGCAAAGCTGGAGGTGGGGAGACTGAGACTGGCTGTGAGGAGGAAGTTCTTCATCATCACAGTATCACAGTATCACCAAGGTTGGAAGAGACCTCATAGTTGGACCTCAAGTCCAACTCTTCACCACAGAGCTCAAGGCTAGACCATGGCACCAAGTGCCACGTCCAATCCTGCCTTGAACAGCTCCAGGGATGGCGACTCCACCACCTCCCTGGGCAGCCCATTCCAGTAGGCAATGACTCTCTCAGTGAAGAACTTTCTCCTCACCTCAAGCCTAAATTTCCCCTGGCGTAGCTTGAGGCTGTGTCCTCTTGTTCCGGCGCTGGCCGCCTGAGAGAAGAGAGCAACCTCCTGGCTACAACCACCCCTCAGGTAGTTGTAGACAGCAATAAGGTCTCCCCTGAGCCTCCTCTTCTCCAGGCTAAACAATCCCAGCTCCCTCAGCCTCTCCTCGTAGGCCCTCTTTCCACAAATCGTGAGAGCGGTGAGAGCCTGGAGTGGGTTGCCCAGGGAGGTGGTTGAGGCTCCATCCCTGCAGGTGTTTAAGGCCAGGCTGGATGAGGGTCTGGCCAACCTTCTCTAGGGTAAGCCATCCCTGCCCATAGCAGAGGGGTTGGAACTAGATGATCCTTGTGGTCTTTTCCAACCCTGACTGATTCTATGATCAGTTGGACTTGGTCATTGTTGAAATTGAGTCGACTAAAACTTGTGTAAGTTTTAGGAGTTTTATTTTGGCAAGCAAGAAGCAGCGCTGGGCGCAGGGGAGTTTCTCTCCGCAGCTGCGTGCTGTACACATGCAGCTGCAGGATTTTTATTTCCCGCTCAGATACATATTCATAAAGCAGTTCAATAATAATCAAACACTTCCTGAGGAGGCTGTGGTTTTTCCTGGAACTGTTGCGCATGCGTGCTGATCCTCCTGGGGTTCTCTCTGGTGGTCGTAAGGCTGAAGTAACGAGTCTTCCTCAAGTGTCTTTTGTGACTTGGCTGTTTTGCGTCTTCATGGTCGCATGCTTTACGGTCTCTTATCTACCTTGCTCATGGCGTTTTCTCTTATCGTTCATCCCTAGCCTTGTTCAGTTAGCTCCAACACACCACTGTTTTGCTCAGGTCCCCCACTGGCAGGGGCTATCTCTTCACAGTGCTTTCTCTTATCGCCCACAGGTTCCAATGTCTCTGGCTTAGTTAGCTCTGACACACCCTGCTCTGACACTCTCATATTGACATATTTTTATTTTCTCATATATTTTTATGCTTTGTCCTGTCTCATATTGACATGGGTACCATTTTTCACAGTCATCCCAATAGTCTTTTTGAACCTGAACATTTCTGTGATTGTGTGATTCTGTGACTGCTTGGAGAGAACTGTTTAGAGATCTGATAGGGCAAGATCACTGCCTGGCACGAGGAGCCATTGCTAGGGTAGAGCCCTTCTGCAAGGGAGCCACATGCAAAGAATTGGTTGCTGAGAAGTCAGTGGCTGGAGACCAGGATTGTCAAAAACCACTGCCCTGCCTGCTGCAGATAGAGAGATGCTGTCCTGCCTGGCCCTGCTTGCCACTCCAGTTGGTGTCATCCTCACTTGACTACAGTGGTATTTGTATTTGCATCTTGTCAACTAAGCTGTTTTAACACTTGACTCTGAGTCTTACTCCTGTTCCTAAGAGTGTAAAGTTAGTCACATTAAAGGTCCAACTGGCCATCACTCAGGACCTAAGCTCAGCCCCACACAGTCCCTGTGATATCTGAGAACAAACTGGAACATGAGGCAGTTTTAACTAAATTACCCACCATGGGACCATGACACAGGTCTGGTGCTAAACCATGGCCCTCAGTACCATGTCTCTATCTGCACGGATGGGGATTCAATAACCTCCCTGGGGAGCCCGTTTCATTGCCTGGGAACCCTTTCTGTAAAGAAGGGGGCGACGAGGCTGGTGAGAGGCCTCGAGCACAAGCCCTACGAGGAGAGGCTGAGGGAGCTGGGGTTGTTTAGCCTGGAGAAGAGGAGGCTCAGGGGTGACCTTATTGCTGTCTACAACTACCTGAGGGGTGGTTGTGGCCAGGGGGAGGTTGCTCTCTTCTCTCAGGTGGCCAGCGCCAGAACGAGAGGACACAGCCTCAGGCTGCGCCAGGGAAAGTTTAGGCTCAAGGTGAGGAGAAAGTTCTTCACTGAGAGAGTCATTGGCCACTGGAATGGGCTGCCCAGGGAGGTGGTGGAGTCGCCATCCCTGGAGCTGTTCAAGGCAGGATTGGACGTGGCACTTGGTGCCATGGTCTAGCCTTGAGCTCTGTGGTGAAGGGTTGGACTTGATGATCTGTGAGGTCTCTTCCAACCCTGATGATACTATGATACTATGATGAAGTTTCTACTCATAGCCAACCTAAACCCCTTCTGGTGCAACTTGAGGCCATTTCCTCTTGTCCTATCACTTGTTACTCCAGAGAATAGACCAACCCCTACTTCACTACAACCTGATTTTAGGGAGTTGTAGAGTGCAAGGAGGTCTCCTCTCAGCATCCTCTTCTCCAGACTAAACAACTCCCATGTCCTCATCTGCTCCTCAGGAGACCTGTTGTCTAGACCCTTCACCAGTTTAATTGCCCTTCTCAGTGCCCTTCTCCAGTACCTCCCTATCTTTTATCTTGTATGGAAGGCCCTTAATCTAACCATACACAAGGTGTGGCCTCACCAGCACCAAGTACAGGGGGACAATCATTTCCCTACTCTTGCTTGTCATGCTGTTCCTGATGCAGGCCAGGATGCCATTTGCCTTTTTGGCCACCTGGGCATATGCTGGCTCACATTCAGCCAGTTGCCAATCAATACTCTATCTTTCTCTGCTGAGCAGCTTTTCAGCCACTCTTCCCCAAACCTGGAAGATTCATGGGGTTGTCATGGCTCAAGTACAGGACCTGGCCCTTGGCCTCGTTGAATCTCAAACTGGCTTCAGCCCATCAATCCAGCAGGAGTAGTGCTAAGAAGCATGAAACACAATGGTCACCAAAGGAGGAAAATAAAGGCTTTTTTAAGTTGTCCTCAATTCAACTTCAGAAAACAGACTAATCTTACCAGAAAACTTGACAACTAAGGCAAAACATTCAAAGTTGTTCCAGTAGCATGAACATATATATTATTTCCTTGTGTCTGTCCATCAGGAGTGTTACTTTAAGGAACATGCACACTCCACTCTACAGAACAGAGACAGTTTTTTCTGAATCTCCACATAGAAATAGGTCACAGCTAGGGAGGCTGACTTCATGTAAAGCTCCTATCTCACACACACACTGTACCCTCTCTGAGGAACATAAGGCCTATGTCCCTCAGCCTTTATCCTCCGGGTGACAGGTCACTGGCCCAGAAACACTAGGAAAACAGCTAGCAGTAAGAAGGATTAAGGAGTCAGATCTGGAAGCAGCCACTTTCTTGTCAGTTGTCTTCTTTCACACACCTTTGTCCTGAATAAAGAATTTCTGGCCTACAAAGGTACGCATGTGCTCTCAATCCTGTCATTAAAGCAATCTCTTAAAAAGAAGTATAATCCTCTAAGAATACTGCTGCCATTTCAATTACATCTGATATAGTGTAAGGAATGGGGTAATGGAACAGTCAACATAGTTACACCCCTTCAAGCCAAAGAGCTCAAATCCCGTATTTTGTTGTTAAAATGAAGTTTATAAAGTCAGGTGCTCATAGCAGGCTCTTCCACACTTCAAAACACAAGCCCCAGGAAAGGACAACACAAAGTTTTTCTAAAGCAATTATTTTAATTGATGCTCAGGAAGATGTATCAGTCTTGATGCTCTCTAGACCAAAGGTTCAATGCATTAAACAGAAGAGAGGCATACTTAAATCCTTGGCTGAAGACTCCTTGCTGCAGAAAACAACTCCCACAGCAAACTAACCATTGCCTGCATTAGCATTGAAAAAATACTGAAGAAAATATTTCAGTCAATATTTCTACTTAGTAACAATATATAAACACTATTGCACCAGAAAACAGACCAGAGTAAGCATTCTTGATGCCTGAAATGTTCAACGTTGCAGCACAAAAGCTATTACTTCTCCATCACGTCACAGCCAATGAAGTACACTTACTTCATGCACTCCTTGTAGCTCTCAAAAAAGCCATTAAAGGGGACTTTAATATCCCTTTTACTCTTTTCTTTTTTTCCCCTGGAATAAAAAATGCCAAGTTATGCTCTAACTGAAAATTTTAATCCATTAAAAATAGTTTACCAAATTTGAGAACTGGCTTACTTTAACAATGTAGGAAAAGGGGCTAACTAGCAACCAGTCGAAGAATCTGATTCCGTAAGTATGTGCACAGCTGGTTCATCAAGTCTCTGTTCTGTCCTTCAACCCAGTGCATTTCTACTACTACATCATTTCCTTCTTTCTTCACATTCATTAAACATTTAAAGAGAAAACATCTACTAGTTTCTTTGGGACTTTGCTCTTTGTCAACTGTGAGATTGCTAGCTTCCTCTAAAGGGCAAGGGTCCTCCTTTGCATTACTGGAACATTTTCCAAGTGATGCTTCTCCCCCATTTGCTTCCGTCTCCTCCTTCACATACTCACTGTGTTCTTCTTTGGCAGCAGAGTCTTCCATTAGCTCATCCCCTGCCACCAAGTGGCCATCCTCATCAGAGGCCATAAACCCTGTTTCAGAGTCTTCAGTCTTAGGGTTTTCACAGTCCAAACTGTTGCTGACACTCTTCTGGCTGTTCTTTTCCTCTTCCATTGCTTGCAAAGTACCTTCAGAAGCTCCAGGAAGTTCTCGTAATTGCATTACTCTCTCTCGTTTCTTTCTCCTCAAATGAATCCAGGAGTTTTCAATGGCAGTCACAAACAGGCTAACTTCATCTTTCCCACAAGGAACACGTTTGTGCTGAACCTGTTGCAGAAAACAGCAGAACTTCATACCATCCTCTCACAGTAATAGTTTCAAGGAGGACATTGTTTTAACATATACTTAATACCATACCTTTAGATCAGTGAGAATCTTCTCTACCCAGGCCCTAACCACAGCAATAGCTTCCATGGCATTCCAGCTCATAGCTGCAGCTTTGCTGGATAACTCTTTGACTGTAGAAGCCAAAACCATAAATGTAATTGGCTTTCTGGGTTTTTCCAATTTTCTTCTTTTAGAGGGAGGTGACTACAAGAAGAAATTTTAAAAAAAGTTTACTAAGTTACATAGTATTAGTGGCATGACCTTGTACTCAGAAAACATTGGGATTAAGAGTATAATGTTGTCCAGGGGTACCCCAAATTCCTTTCTTCTCCCTGTCCCTCCATGGGTTTGAATGGGAGAAGGCGCAAACACTGCTTTCCACACCCCTGCACTGCAGGCTTGAAGAGGGGCAGCAAAAGATGCCTTTCTGCACATGGGCTGACCCATATGGAAGTCCACACTGGATTCAGGATGGTGGTTGGATGGGTTTTTGCACCCAATATAAATGGTAAATGGACATTTTGTCTAGAAAAAGGATAAACAGAGCAAGAGTTCCCATCTTGAGAGTTCCCGTCTTTAGAGTCCCTTGCCACTGCAAAGGACAAGTTCCTGCCGTGACTGGACCGCCCCTGCTTTTGGACAGCTCCTACCTTTTGGACAGCTCCTACCTTTTGGACAGCTCTTTGTTTTATCCCATCCCTGCTATTGGATGGTTGTCCCCACACTCGCACCCTTTTGTGCAAGCCTGCAGGCCTGGCAAGCCCTGGAGTCTTTTGAGAGAGACACAGAGACATCTGAACCACCTCCTCTCAGACCCTATAAGTAGCCAACTTCATGGCTGCCTCCCGGGCTGGGGACCCTAGCAGTTCAGGCTCTCCCCTGCCACTGTGAAGACAGCATTGTTCCACGACCATCCCACTCGGGA
Source organism: Tricholaema leucomelas (assembly GCA_013400475.1). Classification (NCBI taxonomy): domain Eukaryota; kingdom Metazoa; phylum Chordata; class Aves; order Piciformes; family Lybiidae; genus Tricholaema lacrymosa; species Tricholaema leucomelas. Next base: position 5,654 of record WAAF01009634.1, on the reverse strand, counting down.
AGAAGTGCTCAAGACATTTTCAAGTTTGGCAGCTCTGTGACTCGCCTAAGGGCTTCTACTGCATGGATTTCTGTTATCGGATATTGTTTGCAATGTCAGAAGGCTGCTCCTGCAGAAGAATCCAGCAAGGGATCATTGCCCAATGCCTATCTCACCTCTGTGAGTAAGCTGTTCCCTTAATCTTCTGCTCAGCCTGATTGAGAGTGGGGTAAAGCTGTGTTTGTAGCCTAGCCTTTTCCATTTCCTAACTTCCTAAATATCTAAATTTATCTATAATATCCTTTTGGAAGAAATTCCTGAGCAAACAGACTCTGTTAATAAACTAAACTAATTTTTTTATCTAATTTGAGGGCACGGTTCCAGGAAAATAAAATAATTATATTGTTTACAATTCCTGACTCAGCCACGTTAATTCCCTGCCTCCATGACGCATGTAAGCCACTAAATCAATGACATGGCCTGAGTTGCCCTTTGCTTTAAAGAGTTTTAGATTAAAGCCAGCTAAAAGGATAATGCACCTTTTGCTAGCCAGAAGCACAGAGGGAGCTGACCTTCAGACGTTAGGCAAAAAGCTTCATTGGCCCCTTCTATAGGGTTATTCTTCCTCTGTACTCAACACTGTTGAGGCCACACCTTGAATACTGTGTCCAGCTCTGGGCCCCTCAATTCAAGAGAGATGCTGAGGTGCTGGAATGTGTCCAGAGAAGGGCAACAAAGCTGGTGAAAGGCCTGGAACACAAACCCTATGAGGAGAGGCTGAGGGAGCTGGGGGTGTGCAGACATGGCACTTTGGGACATGACTTAGTGGCCATGATGGTGCTACCTTGACTGTCTTTGACATCGTTTCCAACCAAAACAATTCTATGATTCTATAAACTACTAGATCTCTGTGAGCTGAGAAACTGCAGTTGCTCTTGGGAAAAGAGGTAATTTTTTTTCCAAGTTTGCTGAATGTTTATTTGCATCTTCAATAAGGTTAGTTACTGTCTATACCTACCTTACGGTACATGTACATCTGGATCAATAAAAAGCAACCACCTCACATTAAAGTGAGTAAGCTGCACTTTAATTCATGTAGAAAAGTCTGAGCTAGATATGTTCATGTCTATTTGGCAACTGAATCTAGATGGTAAATTAAAAATGAGTTAGAATCATAGAATGGTCTATGTTGGAAGGGACCTCAAAGATCATCCAGCTCCAACCCCCCTGCCATAGGCAGGGACACCTCCCACTAGAGCACGTTGCTCAAGGCTTCATCCAACCTGGCCTTGAACACCTCCAGGGAGGAAGCATCCACTACCTCTCTGAGCAACCCATTCCAGTGTCTTCCCCCCATCACTGTAAAGAACTTCCTCCTAACATCTAATCTGAATCTCCCCTCTGCCAGTTTAAACTCATTATCCCTCGTCCTGTCATTACAAGACCTTGTCAATAGTCCCTCCCCAGCCTCCTTGTAGTCCCCCTTCAGATACTGGAAGGCCACTATAAGGTCTCCTCAAATCCTTCTCTTCTCCAGACTGAAGAGCCCCAATTTTCATAGCCTGTCCTCATAGGAGAGGTGCTCCAGCCCTCTGAGCATCTTTGTGGCCCTCCTCTGGACTCAATCCAACAGTTCCATGTCCCTATTGTGTTGGGGGGCTCCAGAACTGTACACAGTACTCCAGGTGGGGTCTCACGAGAGCAGAGTAAAGGGGCAGAATCACCTCCCTTGCCCTGCTGGCCACACTTCTCTTGATGCAACCCAGGACACAGTTGGCTGTCTGGGCTGCATGTGCACACTGTTGGCTCAAGTTGAGCTTTTCATCAACCCAGACCCCCAGGTCCTTTTCCTCAGGGCTGCTCTCCAGCCATTCACCACCCAGCCTGTATCTGTCCCTGGGATTCTCAAGTTCTCAAAGAGATGCCCGAAGTTCAAATCTAGTCCCAGACTTAGCATATTTTTAATACCACTAAACTGCTATTTGAAGTATGTTACACATGATCCTTAATTTCACTGAAACCCACAGCCAAGTCCCTGCACAGGCTTCTTTTTTCCTCCTTAAACATGGGTCATTTACGATTTGCATATAACAACTAACAGTCTGGCAGTCAGTTAAGAAGTCCCACTTTCCACATAGCCCAGCATATCCGTGTCCAGTCTGAAGGAGAACAGTTTGGCTTACAGCAGTTCTAGCTAATTAGGCCCTTCTTCAAATAAGAGACACAGTCACAAGCAAACCAAAATTAAGGCACTTACAGGTACTTGAACATCATCATAGAAACTCCACGCCAGTGCCCATCTCATGGTGCGCCCTTGACAGAATTCAGTATGAGTAACTTTAGGAACCTATGCAAAGAAACAATACAAAACTTCATTTCATATTAACAAACAACATTGTTTTACTGTGTATGTTTTCGTTTTTAAAAGTACTATAAAGTCAGCACAGAGTTATCTTCTCATGACAGAAACAGATTCTGTCTGACACAGTTCATGGATGTCAGGGCCACCTGAGCTGGTCAGTGCCATATCTAGTACCGATGCCCAGGACTTTCCCCTCTGCCCTGCCACGTCTATGGTTCCTTTCACATCTTGAAGCCCTTCAGAACTTCAAATTCAACAACACACAATAAAACACTTTTTATGCAGCTATCCAACACACCTAGAGCACACATGCATTTTGACTCTACAAAAAGCACATCCTTATTCCTTGTTCAGAACACGCTCCTGCTCAGTATTTCAATACTGAACCTGCTGATGTATCAAAAGACCACAAAACAAAGGCAACAAGGAGGGGGAGACCCCATTACAAGAGGGATGTGGACATGCTGGAGCATGTCCAGAGAAGGGCCACATGGATGATCAGAGGGCTGGAGCACCTCTCCTATGAGGACAGACTGAAGGAGTTGGGGCTGTTCAGTCTGAAGAAGAGGAGGCTCCCAGGTGACCTTCATGTGGCCTTCCAGTATGTGAAGGGAGCCTACAAAAGAGCTGGGGAGGGACTTTTTAGGCACTCAGGGAGTGACAAGACTAGGGGGAATGGAGCAAAGCTGGAGGTGGGGAGATTCAGGCTGGCCGTGAGGAGGAAGTTGTTCAGCATGAGACTGGTGAGAGCCTGGAATGGGGCAGCCCAGTGGGGTGGTAGAGGCCCCATCCCTGGAGGTGTTTAAGGCCAGGCTGGATGAGGCTCTGACCAACCTGGTCTAGGGTAGGGTGTCCCTGCCCATGGCAGGGGGGTTGGAACTAGTCGATCCTTGTGTTCCCTTCCAACCCTGACCGATTCTGTGATTCTGTCACTTCACCTGTCTGCCGATGGCAGAAATGTGCCTAGAAACACTTCTCTATCTTAGCCCCCACAAATCAAGTCTGAACTGAGTTGCCTTTAAAACTCAGATCCAATGCTAGCATTAACTAGTCTTTCCACACATGAATGTTCTGCAGCATGTATGTATGGGATGGAGAAAGCACTAAATACTAGTAAGGATAAATATCAACTACCCCACCTCAATATGAATTATTGGCTCCATAGCACAAGCCCCAGGTCTGTGCAGAAAAAAATAAGTGAAAAATCTTATTTTTTGAGAAATACACTCAAAAAGAGAGAGGAAAAGAACTTCCCCTGCTTTCAGATTCTTAATTCTATCAAAAATTCAGATAAATATAGCTGTTTTCCTGACGCCCATTGTTTCACCATGTGGCCATCATCACCACGAGGCAGACAAAACCCATTGCCATCAAAAATCCGGTTGTATATTTACATGGTTTTGTATCTTGTTTTCTCTTCCCTACGCCTTTGTAACTTCTCTACATCATATACCTTTTATTTATTGTTAATCTTTTATTCTTTTAAATTCCAAATTGCAGTGAGATTATTTATTTGGGTCTGCTTTACCTTTCTTCTCTCTCCATCTAATTCCTTTTCTTTTGGGAAAGAACGGGAAAGAGGGAAGGGCATTCTATAAATTGTTATTGGTTCTATCAACTGTATTTGAATCTCTGGGAATTTAAATTAGAACTGAGACACAAGTGGGCTTTTTGGAACATTTTTGCTGCATCCTAACCTGAACCACAACAGAGCATATGCTTGGTTACAGCGACCATATTCCTATCTCTCTTACAACAGAGATTAAAAATCTGAACAAAATTAAACTGGTAATTTCAAGAAAAATACAAGAGCAACTCTCAGCTTTTCTATGCAAGGCTAGCAAAGATTTCTCTCACTTTCCTCAGACTGAAGTGCAACAGTACATAAAGTCAGATATTTGAAATCTGGTACATAGATCAGCATCTTCTTTTGTCACATCATTTAAGGATTCCCTGTGGCCAGGAGTTAATCTTTCTAGAAACTGATTTCACCATGCATTCTCTTTCCTTCATCTCTCTACTACATGTAAGGACAGAGCTCACAATCACTTTGTTTAGAAATTAGACAAGACTAAATTTCCTCCAGAAAGCCATAAAAAAGACCTCTGCACAGCCTATTGCATGAGAATAGTACCATAAGGGTTCAAGTTCACTTGGTGCCAGAACTGAACACAAAGAAATTTTGCCACTTTAAAAATGTTACTATTTCTTTTACCAACGAAATCACTAGACTGCATGTTATCTAAAAGGAAAGATTTTTTTTTCCTTTTTTTTATAGTAGCCTGTGACAGCCTAAATCCTCTGTCTTGTTCATCAACAAAGATAAAGATTGCATCACCTCTCCCTAGTCAACAAAGATAAAGATTGCCTTTGTTAACCTCTGCGACTCAGACTAGGTGCTTGGCTGAAAGCTCCGGGATGCAAATCAACAGACCACACCTTGGAAATTCCTGGACCTCAGGCTGAATGCCCAGGATGTGTATATCTTATGTCAGCTACCCCGAAGAGAAAAGGCTTATGTGTATTCGGGTACAGAGAGGTACAGCACAGGGAGGGGGCGGAGGCCCTCCCTTGGCGCTGCTGCTGCCGGCCCCCTGCGAATGCATGAGAATACACAGGAATATTTCCTGGGGAGCTGTATCTGGACACCAAGCTAAAAAAAATGTATAAAAAGACATGAACAATGCCTGCTAAAGTGTGGACCTCCAGAGCTGCACCACCACCAGCGCTGTCCTCCACCAGAAGAACCCCTGGCGAACTCCACAGAAGATCATCCCTGGGCCATGCACCCATCTCTTTCTCCCTCACATCTGCGACTGATTGTAATGATCCCCGCTCTTTTCCTTCCCTGCTTCTTCTCCATTGTTCTCTTTATCTCTCTTCCCTTCTTCTCTCTCTCCCCCTATATTTTGTCTAACCTTATCCTTTAATAATTAGTTTTGTGGTTATCTACGGTCTCGTTTGTAACTGAATTGCACAACACTGAAATCCATAAGAACAGATTTTGCTCCTCTGGACAAATCCTCTGTTAATCTCTGTTCTCTGGACCTTGACATAGCCCTGCTAAGCCTATTCTAAAGCATAATTTCTATGTCCACCTGTAGACCAGTGACAAGTGGCAACTCTAAAGGGTCAGTCCTGGGACCAATGCTGTTTAACATCTTTGTCAGTGATATAGAGAGAGGAATCAAGTGCACCCTTAGCAAGTTTGCAGATGACACCAAGCCACGTGGCACAGTCGACCTGCTAAAGGGCAGGAATGCCATCTGTGATGGTTTAGGCGTTCCCCGCCCCCCACACTTCAGAAATCACC
>WAAF01009633.1:0-27664 GCA_013400475.1 Tricholaema leucomelas | reverse complement strand
CCCACTTCTCCAGCCTGTCCAGGTCCCTCTGGATGGCATCCCTGCCCTCCAGCAAGTCAGCTGTGCCACACAGCTTGGTGTCATCTGCAAACTTGCTGAGGGTGCACTCAATTCCTCTGTCCATATCACTGACAAAGATGTTAAACAGCACTGGTCCCAGCATTGACCCCTGAGGAACACCACTTGTCACCAGTTGCCAGGTGGACATTGTGCCATTGATCACCACTCTTAGACTCCACATTCTTTTGGACAGCCTGTTGCATTATTTGACCATCATCCTAGTGAAAAAAATGAAAACCTCTAAATGGGGATTGCTGTACACTGCCTTTTGTCATGTCCCTGGATACCACTGAGTCTGGATTTATCTTCTTTGCTTGCTTCTCCATCATCTTCTGCCAGTCAGATGTTTATATACTCAAGAAAGATGTCTTATCCCTCTATGTCCATGCCAAGCCTTCTTCAGACTGAATGACCCTAGCTCTCAGGCTCTTCTCATATCAGGTGCTTCAAGCCCTTTAATGATCCTTTGCTGGAGTTGGTCCAGCAAGCCAATGCCTGTCTTGTGTTCCAAAGCTCATCACTGTATTCAGCACTCCAGGCATGGCCTCTACACAGTACTGAGATAAGAATACCTCACAATGATTTATTCAACTTGTAGGCAATAGTTTTTCCTCACATGGCCCAAGAATACCTTCACCACTCACTACAAAGGCACAGGTTGTTCCTGCATTTGTAGCTGGTGTTCAGTTTGAACTACAAACATCAGAAAGACTAAAGTTTTCCAGGTAGGCACTGAGCAAATACTGTAGGATCTGTGTCTTCATAGCATCATTGAAATGTTGTGCCAGAGTTCTTTTAATACTTAATAGCAATTTTCTATGACTAATGCCTAGGTTTCATTGTCTGATATGATGCTTACAGGACAAATCAAGTAGTCTTCAGAAACTGGACTTTATGCCTCATGGTCCAATACTCATAAATCTTAACTTGCCCCTTTGAGCTTGCTAATAATCATAGAATCATAGAATGGTTTAGGTTGGAAGGGACCTCAAGGATCATCCAGCTCCAACCCCCTGCCACAGGCAGGGACACCTCCCACTAGAGCAGCTCGCCCAAGGCCTCATCCAGCCTGACCTTAAACACCTCCAGGGAGGAAGCATCCACAACAATAATGTTTCATTGCCAGGTGTAAATTTTTCATCTGCCACATTTTCTTACAGTGGAGAGTTTTAGCTTGCCATTGTATCTTCTGTGAAAATGGTGTCTGTTTGGTGTTCCAGTGCTAGCACATGTTGCATGGTGCTTAATTACAATTAATTAATTGTAATTAATTAAGATGCCCCAAATGGTTGTCATTACTCCATAAATTGTATGATTGTTAGCTAAAGTCTGAGGCTAAACCAACCTCTCATAACTATTGCTGAGGTGGCTAAATAGAAATATGGGAAGAGTTCCCACCTGAAACAATTGAGACTGAATAGCTGCAGTCAGGTTCCTGCTGTAATCACGTGCTTGAAATGTTCTACTTAGTGCAAAATTCCTGTCTGTGATAAAAGAATGAACTTTAATATCTGAATTGCAGAAAGGCTTTGGGTAAGATTGTTAGTTATACATTTTAGGCTTGTATTGACAGATTTGCAGAATGGTTTGGGTTGGAAAGGACCGTAAAGATCATTCAGCTCCAACCCCGCCCCGTGCCATAGGCAGAGACACCTCTAACTAGAACAGGTTACTCAAGGCCTCATCCAACCTGGCCTTTGGCACCTCCAGGGAGGGGGCATCCACAGCCTCCCTGGGCAACCTGTTCCAGTGTCTCACTGCAAAGAATTTCTTCCTAGGCTCCAGTCTCAATCTGCCCTCTTTCAGCTTCAATCCATTGCCCCTTATCCTGTCATTCCAAGCCCTTGGGAAAAGTCCCTCCTAGATGCCAGTCAGCTTCACTAGTATAGAATGGAAGTTCTGTAAGAGCTGCTTAATTTCTGTAGGAGAAACTATTCTTGAAGTTATTAAAGCAATATTTGACAGAAGATGTGCTGTTAAATATCAGACAGAAACAGTGTGGTATACAACAGCATTTTATTTTCTACTTGGGACTTCGCTTGCTTACCTCTAATAAGAAGTAACCACTTTTCCATGCTTTCATGTCAGAGTTTCTCAGTCTTTAAGGTCAGTATTTATTGATATCTGACAGATGGAAGAAACCAAACTGTGATGTTTGATACTCTTGAAGACTGGCGTTATGAATTGGAGCGGACCAAAGGGAATGTGAAATACAAAGCAGTGACTACCAATGAAGGCTACAGAGTGTCTGAAAAGTAAGCTTGCCCTGATTAATAGTGAACTTCAGTAGGAGTCTCACTAAGATTTGCAAAAGTCAATGCAGCCTTTTATTGGTCAGTATTTTTCAGTTATAACATCCTAGGGTGTTTTAGGATCTGGCTTCCATTCTGATGTATCAGGTACTTTGGTAATCTTACACAGCTCTTTTTCAAGCAGGGTAACTTAACATTCTGTCAGACTACTTGGAACCTTGGTTAGTCAAGCTTTGACTATCTATAGGGGTAGTAATGGAATAGAAAGTGTATAGGTCTGTTCCCTAACACCTTTGTCAGACTTTCCGGTTAGGATGACACTTTTTCAGTCCTGTACCTTTTACTTGATGGTATTCCAAGTTACAGACTCTGGAGATGTTCTGTTTTAGCTGGGGGACTGAGTGGAGAGAGTAGTTGGTTTAAAGTGTATCTGCAAAACATGCTGACTACAATTTAAGCTGTGTTACCTTCAGTGTAAGGTTAGAGATCTATACTTGTACCAGTCTAAGTAGCATCTGTTGGTGAACCCTTTATAATGTACGCAGTGCCTTGTGTCCTGCTATTATTTAATGGTCAAATTCTGAAAGGTTTCACAAACCTTAGGAACAAAGATGAATTTTCTGTGGAGTTTTAACTGTTTTTCTAGAACTTTACTGAGACACCTAAGGTGAGGTTGCTTACCTTTGTTGCTTCTGTGGGATCTGAACATAAATGGCGCTGGCTGATACTGGAGATTCTTGATATATTAAATTACTAGTCCAATTCCAGACTGTATTTTAGTACTGCAAGGGTATTTTTTGAAGCAGTGTGAGAGCCATGACGATCTTAATCAGCCTTAAATGTTACAGTCAAATGTAGGACTTGGTTAAACACCTGGGAAGGCAGGAGAATGTTGCAATGACAATAACAGAGAGCTCAACACTGGAAGAAAATACCTTAGGCAGCTGAAAATAAAGGGATAATGTTGAGGACAATGTAACTTAGTGGGAAGAGTTCTTGTAGCGGTAAGAATGAATATATTATTAGCATGTGGTTTAAAACTCTTGCCATGATTAAAAGTTGCTTGGAGATTGTTCTTTGTTAGGGTTTTAAGTGCAAGAATTTTTTTGTTATCCTAGGCTGCCTCTGTATTTTGTTGTTCCTATATGCATTTCTGAAGAGAGCATCTTGAAGTATGAAGGCAGAGGCATTCCTGTAAGTATATGTGCGTGGCTGAGGGTGAGGAATCTTACTGCAAAAACAATTTCAACTAGCATTTCAGGTGGTACTGCATGCTATTTTTTAGAACCTTTTTAATGGTTCGTATGTATACCTAGTTATCTACAGAAGAGCAAACAGATGTTGGAAGAAGTGCTTACAGTATTCTGTGTTCTCTAAACAGTGTAAAGCAACAGCAAACTATTTGCGCGTGGGTCACAGTCCCCATTTACTTAATATTGGATGTCTAATGTCCTGCAGTCTACATATATTGCTAGTCATCTACCCAGCCTGTTTTCTATCTGTTGGTCTGTTTTTTATGCCAGCCTGTACTGATTGGCATCTAGCTGGAGCAGGATATAGTGCTTGAAACACTATTTTGATACAGAGGTGACGACAGGTGCAGAGGTGAGGTGTACAGGTACAGCTCAGTATCTCCATTTACCTAGCTTGAGTGCTGGTAAATAGTATGGCTGTGATGGTGCAGTGATTTTTACAAAGCCACGTAGCCTAGCTGGAAAAACTAGTTCCACCAGTTTCAACAGAAAATGAAGTTAAATGTATTGGATTGTGCTTTGTAGGAAACCTGACTTTGGCTTCCTACTTCATACCAGAGTTTATGAACCTGTAACCCAGAGTAGATTGAAAACAAGTAGCAAAAACCTTACAAGGTCTTACCTTAGTTGCTGCATTTCCATCAGTTTACCAAGGAAAATCATGTTCATTTCATGGTCCTAAATTAAACACTCTGTAGGGTAGATAATGCTCTACTGTCCTGCCTAACTGCACAGTGCAGAAGGACAAATTAAAAATAGTTCACTTTTTTCTCAGCCAGACAGACAAACAATTTGCAGTGGCTGTTAACACAAAATAAACATCCCATTTCTGTTTCTTTTAATTGCATCTTCCATTTATAGAATACTTTGGGTTGGAAAGGACCTTTGAAGTTTGTCATCTGAAATGAGTAGGGACATCTTTGACTAGACCAAGTTGTTCTGAGCTGTATCCAAACTGGCCTGGAATGCTTCCAGGGATGGGGCTTCTACCGCTTTGGACAACCTGTGTCAGTGTTCCACCACCCCCATAGTAAATATCCAATACTGGATATCTTAATGTCCAATATAAATCTGCTCTTCTCTGCTTTGAAGCCATTGCCCCTTGTCCTGTCACCACAGGCCTTTATAAACAGTCTCTCTCCATCCTTCTTGGAAGGTACTAGAAGGCTATTAGGTCTCCTTAGAGCTTCTTCTCCAGGCTGAACAACCCCAGCTGCCTCAGCCTGTTACAGCAGAGATGCTTCAACCTCCTGACCATTTTTGTTGCTCTCCTTTCAATCTGCTCTATCAAGTCCATGTCCTTCCTGTATTGAGGGCTCCAGACCTGGACACAGTACTCCAGGTGAGGTCTTACCTGAGCAGACTCTCTGCTGTGAGGTCTTAGGGCTGAACTGCAAGAAACGCTGCTGTATTTGTATAGAGAAACTGATGGCCAATATGTAGGAGTTCTCTTACAAGAGTTGTGTTGTTGTGGTGTATCTTCTGACATAATTTGACCATAATTTTGATCAAGTTCTCTTTTTACATATGAGTGCAGTCAAGAAAGCAGTACTCTGATATAATCTGAAATTTTGTTTCCTTGTACCTGTGGAGAGCTTAACCTGAAACTTGCAAGTGATAATACAGTGTACGTGTGGTTTTGGTGAAGTTGCAGATTTTTGCATCTACTGGTGGGTTTGAGTACACCAAAAATTCAGTGAAGCACAGCATACAGAAATTTCTTGTAATCTTTCAGTCACTTAAGCACTTCTTGGGGGCACTTTACTAATTTTTATCCCCTGATAAATGTCTTTCTGCAGATCTGGTGTTGGTCTTGCCACAATGGTGCTGCTCTTCTCAAAATGTCTGCATTTCCCAAAGAACAGGATGACAGCACTTCACAAATGCAAAAAGCCTTCTTGGATGGGTCAGTAATAGCTATTCTGTCCACAACACTTTGCTTGGTATGGACCTTGCTTCTCTTTTTCCATATATGCTATATCTTTAAGCTTGCACGCCTCAGGAAACAAGTTCTAGATCTAAAAGTAGCTTTTTTTCTGTAGTGAAATGGGGTTAAGCCTTTGGCCTGCATTGGTCAGTTGTGCAGGACTCAACATTGCTAAAGGCTTATTCATGGAAGTACATCCATATAAGATAAATCTCTGTACAAACTGCTAGGTAAAGCAGCACCAAAGCCTCCAGGTCTTAAGTACAGTTGAAGTATTATTAGCGATGGACTGAATCATTCCAGGGAATGAGAGAGATCTAGGCTCCATCTCTAAATATGGATTTGCAAGCTGAACCCTGCCATGTGAGAATCAGATTTGTGTTCTTCAGTAGTTTTATGTAAAACTGGCAGTTCACTACTGCCACTGTCAGGTGTGATGGGAGGCACCATTTTGCTTCAGCTGAGATAGTGAGAATTATTAGCTTAGCAGTGTGAAAAATGCCAAAGTTAAGCTAAAAGGAAGACCACAGCTCTCTGGCTGAGAGTTACAGCAATGACTGACTTCTTGTTCTTTTTTCCTAGCTTTTTTAACATGTTGGGTGACCTGGAGAGAACTCCTCTCTTACTACCAAGATATTAGATCAGTCTAGTACATACAGTTTGTACTGCTTTGCTGCAAGCTCTTATCTCCTCATAGATGGAGAACCTGTTAATCATACAGAACTAACAGAAAATACCTTGCTTAGGTTCTTAAAGCCTCTTTTGTGTATAAAATTAATTATACGTGCTTGGGGAAGGCTTTTGACCCTACCTGCAGGTTCTTTTATCACTTCTCCCCTGAAATGGGGAAGTTTACATGACTTAGAATTCTTCTCTGTGCTATTTCATAATGTGAAAGCAAAACTAACAGCAAGTGGTAACAAGGCATCAAATGACCTTTTGGTGCCTTCTGTGGGGCAGTCTGGACTTGGTGCATTATTGGTGGTTTTCTTTGGTATGCAGTACTGGTGATTAACCACTAATACTGGAAAAAAAACACTACTACAGTTTGTCCATAAGGGTTTGTTAAGGTGCCACTGTAATAGTCTGAACTCAGCCACACAGCAGATATGTACAGTTAAGATCTTTTACTGAAAAAAATGTTCCTAGCCAGATCTTCTAGCATTAGCTACATTGGTTTATGTCAGTTTAGAAGACATATGGTAATTGACAAATGATTACTTTCCCTCAGCTCTTGTATCTGATGCACCTTCTGGTAGGCCTAGTAACCTGCATTTCTGATGTGGATGCCAGTACTTCTCCTCTTTAAAGCAAGCTTATGTGCTGCAACGTGCAGGAAACAAAGCACTCTCTGTCTGGACAAGTGCCTGCATTGCTTCACTTTTGAAGTAGCTAGAGCACATTTTCCCAGATATTGACAATAAAATGGCAGCATGACAACGAAGGTACTTACTAAGTTGTTGTTTCTCAGAGCTCTGAAGCCTAAATGAGGATGTTCTGGATCCAAACCAAATCTTCATCTAGCCTGGTATTTTTTTCCATTTCTCCAAGGGGGAAAAAAATTGTGTAGACGAGACAGGTATACTGTCTTGTTGGAGTGCAAATTGTTTCCTCTTTTACCTGTGTTCCATTAGCAGACTTGGCAGTTAAAGTATCAGGATGTAATCTGGTAAAAGTCAAGAAAAATTGTAAGTGCTTGCTGGGAGATTTGTGTGCTTCTATCCATCTCTTCTTTCTGGATTCCCATCCGTGTAGCCCACTGGTAAAGTAATTTTGTTGTCTAATGAAACAATACTAAAGAAGCAATAGTAAACCCAAGTAATACTTGTAATATAGCTGTGAAAGTGCATGAATATAATTTTATCCAGCAGTGAAGAGCAGCCAAGCTTCCAGCCTGTACTTAAAATGCATGGAGGCCACTAGCTTTCTAGGGTCTTTTAGTATTACAGCTGTTTCCCAAATCATGCCTCTTAACTGTCTTCAGTGATAACACCTGGTGTATTATTTGACTTGAGAAGCAAAAGGCATTAATCTCTTAATGATTTGACTTAGAATCTATAAGACAATTAGCAAACCTCCTTATGAACTTCTGAAGACAGAGGACTTGTCAAGCAGCCTTCCATCTTTGCAAGATATTCAGACTGCATATACAAGATTTAAACAGCTGTTTTTGATAGGTAAGTTAAACTTGTTAAAGTAGACTTTCATCTTCATAGTAACTGAGATGCAAAGCATAACAATGCTGTCTGATGAATGTAGTCCTTGTCTTATTAGGTGTCTTGCTTCTGAAAGCGGTTAAAAGCAGACTTTCAAATGTGCGACTGAAGAGTGTTTGACTGATACATTAACAGTCTTTTATATTTCTTAGGCCTACTGCCTCTTGCCAAGCAGTCACAGATTAAAGAGTGACTATGGAGTTTCAGTATTAGTTTGAATCTACTGGCTGGGTTGAAATTCATTGGAGAGATTTCAGTTTCCCGTGGTCTATTGAAATTCAATATTAAAGATTAACCTTTTAAGCCTTTGTGCTTTATCAAGAGCTGAGTCTAAATGCTAATTAATTTCTTCCCTATGTTTTGTTACAAGCTAGTCCCATCTCAAAACAGTGAGACTGTTAAAAATTGAGTCACTGTAGCTGTAGGGCTAAACTTGCTTACTGTCAACTTGAAAGGAGTAATAGGGAGCCATGTGACAGTATAGACTTTCAGACATCTTCCTATACTCTTTTGCTACCATGAAACACAGGAGATATCTCCTGGTGTGAAAAACCCTACACCACCTTGCAACTGTGCAATATTCCATTGAGCCATTTCAGACAGTCCTTCTTTAAGATAATGAGGATAAATGTTGCAGTAACCTCTGTCTAGTGACTTGCTGAACACTAGGGCAGTTCACCTGTGACACTAGATGTTGGACATAATCCAACTGATTGTCAATGAGGAGCTGTACAGTTTAAGTGAATGCAAAGATGTTAATTAAAGAAGGTTGGAGAAAACAGCATCTAATGAGAATAGACTTGGGAGCTTTGAAGATACTTTCTAATGCTTTTATGGAGAACTAGTTTCTATGTCCAGGAGAAACTGAATCAGGAAAAGACGTTTTATGTTGTTTTTAACATAAAGTGAGCAGAATAAGAGGCATGAGCAGGCATGGAGAGAGAACAGCTGCAGGAATAAAACAGATATGTCTGTGCACTTGAGAATCTGCTGCATGCAGCAGAAAACAAAACAGAAGTGAGTATGTGTTGGAATTAAATGTTGGAAGCATATGGAGAGACTTTGAGAAGTTACAGAAAAATGAACTGAAGCCATTTGGGGGAGGATAGAGGAGGAAATTATGATTTTTCTCAATTGTTGTTTTGTTTTTCAGTAGTAGATATCTGCTAGATATCCTAGGCTTCAAGGTTTGCCTTCTGCAGGAAAGCTAGTCTGTTCTGGTTTTAAGTGACTGTATTAGCTTACAAGAGCTTTCCAGCTTCTGAATACTGGCTTTGATGGAAATAAAAGCAGTCAAGGTTTAGGTTCCATTTTAAAAAGCTACAACAAGCCAAGTGAAATTCCTGAAAGTTTAATGACTGTGGTATTGTATATGGCTTCCCTCTTTATAGAATAGAATATTCTATACGTGTCTTCAGTTGCAGTGAAAACTGTTTTTAAAACCTTCCAGGCAGGCTTAATGAACATTCCATAAACACGTCTAACTGTGAAAACCCATTCCTGTTTTCTAGCTGTAATGGTAATGACTTTCAGAATCAGGCTACTTCTGTTAAGCTTTATATAGAACATGCTTTGGAGTCCAGGCAACTGGAACTTGAAAGAACATCCCCTCAGATTAAAATTATTTTCCATTTTTGCCAACAGATTTACTATTTAGTTTGGTTGCTGTGAACCTGCAGCATAGATTTGATACAAGCCTATGGTGCTATAAACTTTACTGGTGTCTGTAGGACTATTTCACTTCCTCATTCAGGTACAGGGTGTTGACTTTCTAACAGTGACTAGGATTTATTGACTCCATACTGTTGGCTGTTTTATAACAGTTCATAACTGAAAAGTAATACAATGGATGGCTGTTAATTAGCACGCATAGTGAACAAATAGCACAAATATGTGAACAAACATCTTTTTTTGTGTGTGTTTTTTGCAGATAACAGCACAGACTTCTGGGCGACCGATGTGAAATGGTTTTCATTACTGGAGAGCACAAACTGGCTAGAGATAATCAGGTTTGGTATATCTGTAACTTTCTGGGCTTCAAATTGTTAAATGTTTGTAGTGGGTTTTCTAGCTAGTTTCTTGAAATGTGACATTTGTCACCTCCAGTAAGTAGCCAAGCAAATTCAGAAAGATTTGTTGTCGCACTCATATATCCACTTGTATTTCAACAACTTGTGACCAGTGTTTCTGCAGTGCAGGCTTGTGTTCAGCTTCCCACGTTAAAGGATATGAGAAGCAGCAGATCATTGCAATTAGAACTCTTCCAGCAGACCCATTAAACCTGTAGATTCAGTAATTTCCTTCTGCACTTAGTCACCTTCACAAACTGAAGAGTCTTGTTTGTTTGTTGCATGAAACTTTAATTCCGTACTTCTGAGTAGTCTTGCCATTCTTCTCTGCTTCTGTGATATGCGTTAGGATGGGATGAACTACAGTAATGGAGATGTTATCCCACCATAGATTTATAAAATTACATTTGTTCTCAATTTTGTCCCCTTCCTCTCCTGATTGTTCCTGAGACTTTTTTCTTCTCCCAGCAGTCCGCAGTAAGTGTCAGAATGGTGTTGACTAACTTTAGTGGAATGTTGAGGAGTTTTGGTTTTACTGTTACTTTGCACTAGCTCTGTTTGCCAGTTTATTCTGTGATCAGCTTGTCACCATGAAGGTCACCTCAGTTCTTTCCAGTCTTAACAATCAAGAATTCAAATATACGTTGAATGACAGATTCTAGTGAAGATCATATGCTAAGAAATGCTTTGACATAACCAAGATCACAAACACTTTAAAGTAAATGCCAGCGCAAGTTGCTATCCTTTGTTCTGAGACTGATCATTTCCGTACTTGCTTCCTGGATCAGTCTGTACTTGGCATTCCTATTAACTGAAAGAGCCATCTCAGCTATTCCAGATGCAAGAACAATGAATCTGACAACTCCACACTCAGGAAATAAACTGTCAGATTCTGTTAGTGACCTAAGTAGTTGCAAGAATCATAATTCGTGTGGCAACTTCTGCTGAAAATAACCAGCTTTATGAAGAGAGGTCTAGAAACCAGCAGTGTTACATCTGGTTTTATGTGAACTCTAATTCCACTAAATTTTTCTTGTACAATGAAAACCTCATAGTAAATTTTGACTGCATATTTACAAGGTCTGATTGCTGATTCTTCCCTCTACTTAAGAACAGATTATGAGAGAAATGCGGCGTGTAGTAGATTAGAACATGTGTGGTGATTTTGACACTTTCTGGGATAAACATTTGACTCTCAGCAATTGTAATACTTCAGCGTGTGTGTGGTGGCTGCTGTTGATCCAGAATAAAGTATTGTGTTGCAAGTGCACAAAGACAAAAACTGGAAATGCATGACCAGTGGCTAAGTAAAGATGTCTTGAACATTTGCTCTTTAGGTTAGGCGCTTCTTCATTTATACAATTTGAGTGTGACTGTTGTTTTAAAGGACCAGTGAAGTTTCAGTAGTATGATATTCTTAACCCCTTTTAGAAGAAATTCGTGTAAGAAACTTCATTGTAAAAAATGGTCTCTTATCATTTTGTGTACCACAACAGGCGAGTCTTGAAGAAAGCAATAGAAGTTGCAGAGTGTCTGGAAAGACAGCATACAAATGTTCTCCTTATAGGTAAGGATTTAGTGAGATTATCCTGTACGTTTTAAATGTCTTTTGAACAGCTCCAGAGGTAGTTTGTGTTGCAAGTCTATGCTAAAGGCTGGTAGTTTATATAGAGTACTCAAAGTACCCATCACTCATACCTTCCTGGAATGACAGGACAAGGGGCAATGGGTGGAAATTGAGGCATAGGAAGTGCCATGTAAATGTGAGGAAAAAATTTCGTCACTTGGGGTGACAGAACACTGGAACAGGCCGCCAAGGGGGGCTGTGGAGTCAGTCTCTCTCTGGAAATATTCAAGACCCACCTGGATGCAATCCAGTGTGATCTGCTATAGGTGGTCCTGCCTTGGCAGGGGGGTTGGACTAGATGATCTGTTGAGGTCCCTTCTAGCCCCTAACATTCTGTGAAATGGTTCCTGTAGTTAAAAAAAATAACAATAACAACAGCAAAGATCACAACAACAAAAACCCAAACACACACACAAACCAAACAAAACCCTCACAAAACTAAACAAATACCAACTGACCAACCAACATCCCAATCAAAACATTGCATAATTCTGGGCCAAGAGAAGTATTTTGTGAATGAGAAAGCTGCTGACCAGCAGGAGAATGATGCTACCTCTTGTTTATTCGTTCTTGTTTTCTAACTTATTAAGGGTCTTGCAGATCTGTTGCTGTACTTCAAGGGGACAGGAGGCACACCTGCACAAAGAACATGGAGCATAAAACCTTCTGAAAGGCCTTTTTTTGTGGTCTAGATGCACACTGGATGCTATGTGTTCTCTTAATTAAATATATGAAAGCATATGCTTATTGTGTACATTTTGAGCAGTATGGTTTCCTAGTCTGAGCAATCACATGGAAAACCAAACTTGGTGGTAACAATTAAGCTACTTTTGGAGTAGTAATTCAGCTGCATTTTTTTCACACACTGATATTTGAGAGATATTTGTAGAAGGCCTCTGAAGGGTGAAGACAGCATGCTGCATGATGAGGCAATTTCACCCTGTGAAAAGGTGCATGCAGGATAGGTGGGGTAAGGGCAGATTAGCTGGCTTGATACCATAAGGCAATGCATGCATTGTAGGAACCTGAAGGACAAAGACATCAAAGTTACAGAAATAAAAGGCTAGCTTTTTGCTTGTTTGTGAAAGTATCAGTATAGAAGAAGCCTTACATTTTTTTACTAAAGGCAAGTATTAGAAATATGGATTAATTTCTCTCTGATGGCTTAACACCTGCAAGAGGTTGTGTGCTTCTCTGCTCTTGCAATACAACTTGTTTGTGAAGCTAGAAATATTTGGGTTTTTTTAACCTAAATTTTAAGAATTACTTAGCAGATAATTTTGTTCTGTTTTCTTCTGTAGAAGAGAGTGCTACTGATCTGTGCTGTGTAATCTCTAGCCTGGTTCAAGTGATGATGGATTCATACAGCAGAACAAAATCAGGGTTTCAGAGCCTTATTCAGAAGGAGTGGGTGATTGGAGGACATGGCTTTTTGGATCGTTGTAACCACTTACATAAAAGTGACAAAGATGAGGTATGATTGATTTGGTGGGGTTTTTTTATTGCTTCACTTCCTTCCCTTACTATTTAAAAGGTTACTCAGCTTAAGGAGGGATTTAGACATCAGTCCAGATGTTTCAAGAGTTTTTATTTTATATTTTATGGGTTGCTGCATTGTACAGTGTTAGTATTTTCACTGTTTACAGTTCAGCAATGTCTTCAAAGAGAACTGTAAAATTTCCTATTCAGTCTTGGTCTTTCTTGTATGATGTGTACCTCATGTCCTTTGAAGCTGTGTTAAATGGCAGTAGTGTCCACAGAACTCAAATGAACTGCCTATTTTTGTCACAACTGGAGCTTAACTTTATTGTCATGCTAAATGTTTCAGTCTCACCTGTCCATTTTTGCTTCTATTTTGGGAGTAGATGAGATTGCTGTACAGAACAGAAATCATAAGCATAAGCTGACTAGTTATGATCAAAAACTGCTGTATACNACCCCTCTCAACCTTACCCCAGTCCTAAGGAAGAATGGAGATTCATCCAAGAGGATTAAGAAGCAAAGGTGAATCAGCCACAAAAGCAAATGGAGGGTGAGGTTAGAAAGCAAGATGGAGTTCAGCCAGCAGCCTCAGCTCTCCCCAGCAAGCAAAGAGCTGAGAGAACAGCCCAGCACGAAGTGCCCAAGCAAAGTGACTTTATCTTTGTTTTGCCTTTCTTCTTTACACATCTCAGCAAGGCTGTGAGGGAAGTAGACCTCACCATTGTTTTAATTTTTCAGCCTATGATCTAATTCTTCTCATCAAAACATCCCAGCTAGGCTCAAACTAGCACAACTAGTTTTGCTTTGCCACCTGTAAAAGGCTGCTTAGCAGCACTTTGATAATAAGTGAAGGTGTGCAAATTCACGTTAAGCGTTTATCTTATTTGTCAACAATTGGCCTGGGGTAGTTTTGATACTTCTCGAGAGTTTGGCCAAAGTTAAGCAGCAGTTCTGTAGTTAAGCAGATAACTTGTGAGATTTGTATTTGGGGACATTAAGTACCATTAAAAAAACCTGCACAGTGAAATGTATTTTTTCTGAAACTGATGCAATGTTTTCTTTTACTTAGGCTCCTGTTTTTCTGCTCCTGCTAAATTGTGTTTGGCAGTTGGTACAGCAGTATCCTCCAGCATTTGAGTTCACAGAAACTTACTTAACTGTCTTGTCAGACAGCCTCTATGTGCCTATTTTTAGCACTTTCTTCTTCAATTCACAACATCAGAAAGACATTAATACGGTAAGAATTTGTTATTTTGTGGATGCAGTGTGTTGGAGAACAAGTTTTGCCAACAAGCAGGGAACACTCAAAATTTCCCTAGCAAGCATTTTTTTCCCCATGCTTAATTAAAGGGTGGTCCCTTGAAGGGCAAATGAATGCAATTTTGAGCATAAAGAGTCAAATTCAGGAATTAGGAATATATTACTTCTAATGTGTGGCTATAGGTTTGTGTTTATTGCTTTTTCAATGAAAATTAAGCTTCTTAAGCTAAGAGGAATATTCTGCAGGACAGCAGGATATCTACTGAATTCCAGTATATTCTGTTGTATTCCAAAATCAGCAATTCTTGAGCATTCATTTCANCAATGAGGTCTGCCCTGAGCCTCCTCTTCTCCAGGCTAAACAACCACAGCTCCCTCAGCCTCTCCTCATAGGGTTTGTGTTCCAGGCGTTTATGTTTGGTTCACAATTTCCTTTCAGCTTAAGAAGCTGGAAGCAGTGAGGGTATCTTCTGCAAGGCTGCATAGAGTCTGAAAAAAAAAAGAAGAATATCATGGTCTTGCTTATAAATAAAGTGTTGATTATAAAATTTTAACTGGCAGCACTGCCTAACTGCACTTAATTTCTGAAGTTCAGAGATGCCCCTTCTGTTTGAAGAATTGAAATGCTAACTTTGTCCAGCCAATTTTTCAAAGCTTTTTTTTTTAATTATTCTTCAGAATATATAATCTTATTTTCAACTGTGAAAGGCACTCACGGTGCTAATTGCACTGTTAAAATGAAATTCTGTCTGAAGTTACAGAAAATAGTATACAGACAGCCTTTGTGCCTGTACTCGCATCTAATAATGCTGTTCAGCTATTGAACATGTAGGAATAGTAAGAGTTGTTGTGAGTCTGTGGCCTCTTCTGTGAAAAGACAGTTTCTCAATTTCACCTTGACTTGGCCAGAATTCCTTTCTAGCAGTATTAGTTGTAACCTGTTTGTTTTGGCAGAGTGGTGAAAGCCTCAAGATACAAAGCGGTCCTTTCAGATTTCTTACTGTGTGGGACTGGTCTGTGCAGTTTGACCCCAAGGCCCAGGCTTTCCTGAACAACCCTCTCTATGCAGAGAAGCCAAAACCAGATAAAAGTCAACGGAAAACTGCACGATTCAAAGTAAGATATGTGCTGCTTCTTTTCCAGTTATGAAAATGTGTGGCACTACTTGTTTTTCAAATGTACCCACAGTGGAAGCGTTGGTGCTGCGCTTTTTAGCTGACAGAATATATGTACACCTCAGACATAGCTGAATATTAAGAATATAGTTTGCACCTACCTCAGTTACAAATTGCTGTAAAATACTTACTGTGCAGTACCTTGATCTTAGGGTGGTTTCCTTCATACTTCTGTGCAAGTGTAGTGAACTCATGAGGCTTAACACTCAGGTGATTTGCACAGCCATGTTTGAAGTGCCTTTTATTTTGTTGTTCCATAACGGGTTTATAATTGCCTCTCTGTGTGTAAGTGGACTATGTGGGTGCACTCAGAGAGGGACCAACAACAACAGAAACTGCCTAGGGTATAGGAAGATCATGGGGTGGACTACCTCATTACTGGATAGTACAGATTCAGTAATAAAAGTTTGTTTGGATTTGGTTTAGATTGTAGTACCCTTGTTGGTTAAATTCTGTTCTGTGCAAAGCAGCCTTGAGTGAGACACTCAGCATGATCTACAGGATTAATCAGAGAACTCTTCACACAGGATGCACTGAAGAACCATTGGATAAAAGCTGCTGTATGAAGTGCTGTTTAGTTTGTGTGGATAGCTTAAATTAAGCATGGAAGTCTGTAATACTTGAACATATGCAAAGAATTCTCCTTTCTCAAAGCAAAATACTTTATTCAGTGTGACTTCATTGCTGTAGTTACAGTGCAGCGAAGGTATCTGGGAGTACCAAGAGTATGCTCTGTGAAGCATTTAGTGTATTGGCCATCAAAGAGTAGCAATTGTAGACTACATAGGAAAGCAGTAGCTGTATTTAAGGGCTTTTTAAAAGTGCTTTCTGAATGGGTGTTACAGTTTTCTTCTTTTAAGATGTTTTCTGAAGTCACATCAATATTTATGTCAGCATATTTTTCTTTTCTCTTAAAGCATCAACGGCAGCTTTCTTTGCCATTGACACAAACAAAGTCTTCCACGAAGAGAGGATTTTTCAGGGAGGAAACAGATTACTTAATTAAAAACATTCTTGGCAAAACAATTGGCAAGTTTATAAATTCTTCAGATGAATCTCCTAACAGCTTCAGGGAATTTTATGATAGCTGGCATAGCAAACCTGTTGACTATCATGGCCTTCTGTTACCTCGCATCGATGGCCCTGAAATCAAAGTCTGGGCACAGCGGTATTTACGATGGATTCCTGAAGCCCAGCTTCCTGGTGGTGGTACAATAGCGACAACTGCCAAGATTTTGGAGTTGATGGAGGAAGTGCAAAGCCTGCAGGTAAAAATGGATGAAGAACATAACCAAGGTACTTTTGGAGATGTACATTCTGTTCCTATGCTGAGAAATTCTGCCCGTTTGTCATCCTTGTTTCCATTTGCTTTACTTCAGAGACAATCTGTCAAACCAGCTTTGCCAACTAGTACCTGGAAAGACTTGGAAGATGAAGAAGATTTGGTCAAGAGGGATGATGAATTTGTTGATCTAGGCGGTGAAATGTTATAAAGTTTATACAAATGCACGTATGAATTGTGTGGTTAAGCTCTGAGCTTTAAATTTTATGCTCTATCAACATATAAGGAACTCACTCAAGCATCTGCAGCCTTTTTAATGGGTTTGTGGGTTAAAAAAGAGTTGGTTGGAAAGAACTAACTGCCATGATATAACTGAGCATATTTTGAACTTGGATTTCACTCTAACAGTACTTGTGGTAGAAACACATTTTTAGCATAAGTGTAATAAAAGAAAGAATCCAGGCTGGAGTAGCCATATGGCCACATTGTTTTGAAACAAAGGAAAAAGAACCCCAGAAAATACAAAACAACCATCCACAACAAACACCTATTATTTTCTTAGGTAAAGGTGGAGTACTAAACAAATACAGCAACAGCCACTCTCAACACAAACATCTTTTCTTTGTGCTGAAAGTACTAGGACTGGCAGTGCTGTGACTTAGGAACATATCCCTGCATTACTGCCTCACATGAAAGAAGCAGGGAAAGGTGCAACTAAATGTGCATTCACGAGTAAGCTTTTTACAGCTGAGGAATAAACATGGGGATATCAGAGGTTTTCTGTCTATTGTGGCATCAGTTGAAGTTGTATGCTTGTCAAACTCATCTTTTCTAACAGTGTTCATCTTTGACTTGCAGCACTTCACCCTGTGAGGTGTTATCATAGCAGCTTGGCTGCTCTAAGCCTGTGCATGCACTTAGCTTACTTATGAGATGCAAGTGCTTAACTACACATTTCAAGTCTTACTGTGTGGCTGCTGTGCTGTATGCCTTCGCTGCCTTGGAATAGTAAATCCCAAATGTTTGCTTGTCATTGTAAGAAATGGCTTGACTGTGGGATTCTGATTTGCCATGAGTTTGGTTTTCCCCCCTCCCTTTTAACAGAGTAAGACTTTTTTGACTTCCCTGTTTTTGCCAGTTGCCTTTGAGGCTGTCTGTAGCTTGCACTGAGACCCTCTATCTAGAAGGGAAGACTCCTTTTTTTTGTAATCCTGCAGTGAAAGCTGGGTTTGCCATCTGTTGCCACTTGTCATGAGTTGGTGGTACAGCTCATGAATGTGGTGTTCATACCATATGAACACTTGCATCCTGTTCCTGGATGTTACAACAGTACCTCTGAATAAAGCCATAAAGAAATGCCTGTTGACTTTGATCTACTG
This sequence comes from Tricholaema leucomelas, assembly GCA_013400475.1. Lineage (NCBI taxonomy): Eukaryota > Metazoa > Chordata > Aves > Piciformes > Lybiidae > Tricholaema lacrymosa > Tricholaema leucomelas. Next base: position 9,682 of record WAAF01009633.1, on the reverse strand, counting down.
TGTGTATGTTTATATATAAAGTATTTTTACTGCAGATAATTGTCCTTTGTAAAGCTGGATATTATTTGACTGTCAGATCTATTTTGAACCTTTAAATTCTAGAATATCCCAAGAATGCATGCAAGTCATAATCAGTTAGACTGAGAGGGTGAACACTGAATGTTTTTGCTGTTCTCATAGCAGTTTAGACATCTATGCTGGAAAACTTACCTGGTGGAGAAACTGTTGCTTTAAATGGAAACAGCTCAGTGTAATGGGGGATATTAAACTGGGTTACTGGTTAATCACACTGAGCTGTATTACTGTGTATAGCAAAAATTTCAGCTCTCTAAAGACAACTTTTAGTATGTTAAAACAAATGTATTAATGGGGAGAGTGGAAGAGGTTAATGCAACTATGCCAAACTGAAGCTTCTCAACAGTTGATTGCCTTAAGTCTTAGTAGTGGGAGGGCAATATTTGAGTTTGTAGCATTTAATTTAAAAATACACTAGTACTTGCGCTTTATTCTGTGATACATAACAGTTTTACAGCTGCACTTGCTAGAATGGGTTGTCCAGCACTTGTCTTTCAGACTTCATTACTGTAGTTCAAGTGACTCATATGCAATAATACTTTGCATGTTGAATGAGAAATGCCTTTTTGTGGAGAAGAAATCTGTCATTCAAACTCAAGATTATTTTTTAAACACTGCCATTAGAAAAAAATTAAATGGGTATTTCTATACTTTTGATCAAACTGTTGTAATGTTTCAATTACTACATATTTATATTAAAAAACAGATGTTGGACATCTTTGTACATACATTATCAGAAGTTTATACAGAAAAGAACCATATGTGGAATTGAACATACAGAAACTTTAATGTAGAATAAATATCATTGTTACTGTTTTTTCTGCACTGTGGGATTGAAAATGTACTTTAATATTTGTACTCCAGGCTTCTGTTTATACCTCTCAAGTTTCTACACTGAATGCAAGCTACAAGCTTTACAATTTTGTTTGGGTCTTCGGGGAGGGTGGTTAGACTTTTTTGTTTGTTTTAATACTGTTACTTCTCTAATAGGCTGTTCAGAGACCAATAAAATGTACTTTGGTATACTTGTCCTGAAATGAGACTATATGTTTAACATCATGTTTTGCAAATGATGCTTTAAATGATAGCAATCTTTGCAATCTGCAGTGACAAGGCTTTCTTTTTTTATTCATATTCTGAGTTTTCATAGAATCAACCAAATTGGAAGAGACCTCCAAGATCATCCAGTACAACCTATCACCCAGTCCTGTCCAGTCAACTAGGCCATGGCACTAAGTGCCTCATCCAGGCTTTTCGTGAACACCTCCAGGGACAGCAACTCCACCACCTCCCTGGGCAGCCCATTCCAATGCCAATCACTCTCTCTGTGAAGAACTTCCTCCTAACATCCAGCCTATAATCTATAACAAGCAATATCCTGGGCTCATCTTGTTTCAAGTATGACACCCTAGAAAGAAGCAAATTTCCAAAACAACCTTCTAAGCAGATTGCTGCTTGGGCATCAGTTAGTGGATGGTAATTGTATTGTGCATCACTTGTCTTCATATTTTTCTTACTGTTATGTTTCTCTTTTTTTTTTATTTGTTATTATTTTAGCTGTTAAACTGTTCTTATCTCAATCCAATCAATTTTACTATTCTTTCATCCTTCTGTGATTCTCCTCCCCAGGGAAGGAGGAAAGAGCAAGCAAGCAGCTGTGTGGTGCTTAGATAGTGGCTGGAGTTAAATCATGGCATCACCATAAGCCATAGAAACTGAAAGGTAACTTTTCCCAGAAATCACAGATTAGTAGCTTCTGTACAAAACTGGCCCTGGCACAACTCATGCACTCAATCATGCCACTTTGGATATTTCCTACAGAGAAGGTCACAAGCTTGCAGCAGACTTGTTCTTGATGTCTTATACAGCACTAGTTTATGCAGAAGCGCCAGGTCATCATAGGATGTTAGAGGTTGGAAGGGACATCCACAGATTGAGTCCAACCCCCCTGCTGCAGCAGGACAGTACAATCTAGCTCAGGTCACACAGGAACACATCCAGATAGGTCTTGAAAGTATCCAGAGGAGACTCCACAACATCTCTGGGCAGCCTGTTCCAGTGCTCTGTGACCATAACAGTAAAGTTCTACCTCATGTTGCCTTTCATCTACTGCCCCTCATCCTATCACAGGGCACAACTGAGAAGAGTTTGTCCATTCCCTCTTGACCCTCAGCCCTCAGATATTTATAAACACTGATTAGATCCCCTTTAAGTCTTCTCTTCACCAGACCAAAAAATTGTAGGTCGGTCAGTCAGCCTCTCCTCACAGGGCAGCATTCCAGCCCCTTAATCATCTTTGTAGCCTTCTGTTGGACTCTTTCAAGTAGATCCCTGACCCTTCTCAACTGGGGAGCCTGAAATGAAACTCAATACTCCAAGTGAGGTCTCACCAGGGCAAACTAGAGTGGGAGGAGAACCCCCCCTTGATCTGCTGGCCACACTCCTCTTAATGCATCCCAGGATCCCATTGCTGCCTTTGCTTCAAGGGCAATTGCTGTCTCATGTTGTAATAGAAGGTGTGCCTCTGCCTCACCCGCATCTCCTGAAGACCAGCAAGTGTACTTTGACTACTGCACTTCAAGACTGCATTGGTTAGTGAAAACGTTCAGCTATCAATGTATGTTCTCTGGGAATGCAAATGTACTTTAGAAAGGTACTTAAGCCAGTATACCCTCCTGATCTTTCTCCAGTTAAAATGTTTTCTCCTCATGGAGGCCTAGCTTTTTCTGGATGTAGTAGAATAGTTTTCCATTGTGACTGTCTTCTGATGGACTAGTTTTCATCACACCAGGTTACTTTCATTCTAACCTTAGCTGGAAACTTCATATGCAGCATTTTAACGTCAGGTACTCTCCTGAAAAAAGCTTGCATAAATTTCTATTTAGAATCTTTGCAGGATGGATGCTGTTTTCTGGGGTGTGGATGAGATGGATCAGTGAACTCTTTTGAGCCTGAAAAGAGCATTGTATATACACAACTATAGATGCTCTTCCAGGATGAATTTATTGGTTGGGGTAGGTAGTGGGTGGGAGGGGGAAAACCCATCTTTGTATGGTCTTAGGTCCTTTATTATGGTTTATAGTAAAGTTAACTTGTGACAAATGCTTTCTGTCAGCATTTGCAGATTGGCAGAACTCTTACCTGGCCAGACAGTAGTGCTGTCTTGGAAAACAATGGACACAAGGTGAGGATAGCTGTTGTTTGAGCAGAAGAAACAATCTCATGGAAAGGGCGCACACACACTTTTGAATACAAATGGAGTAGAAAAGGTCATTCAGCCTTTGTTAGAAGACTGTGGTAGAAACTGTAAAGGGTTCTGAGTCCTAGAGAAGCTTGCTTGGGAGGTACTGAAGAGTACTGGCTTGTGTCCCAGTTTGAGGCCACAAGCTACCGAGGACCAGAGGGCAGCAGTGAGTCTTACTCCTTTTGAAGAGTAAGAATGAAGATGCTGCACACTGATTGGCAGTCTAAAGGGAGATTCTATTCCCAGGAGCATATATGCAAAAGGCAATCAGGTAGAATGGACACATCCACAAGCTAGGCCAAGTCTGTCAGACTAAAACCTTCCAGAAATCCTCTATTTCTTCCACCCTCAGCAGGCCTGAGGGTAAGCTGAAACTGCCCTCCCCATCTTAGGCCTACACAGCCTCAGCAGGCTGCATGACACAGCTCAAAATTCCATGCCAGCTAGAAGCCTCCCACACACACACCATGAGATAAGGAGGGATGCATGCTCTTTCTGGAGAAAAGAAGTAAAGAGAGGAAAGGCAGGAAGGGAAGAGACTGATAGCAGCTAGGCACTGCCTTATGAGCTGTGATACCAGAAAGTGAAACAGAATTACATTNATGGCATCACCATAAGCCATAGAAACTGAAAGGTAACTTTTCCCAGAAATCACAGATTAGTAGCTTCTGTACAAAACTGGCCCTGGCACAACTCATGCACTCAATCATGCCACTTTGGATATTTCCTACAGAGAAGGTCACAAGCTTGCAGCAGACTTGTTCTTGATGTCTTATACAGCACTAGTTTATGCAGAAGCGCCAGGTCATCATAGGATGTTAGAGGTTGGAAGGGACATCCACAGATTGAGTCCAACCCCCCTGCTGCAGCAGGACAGTACAATCTAGCTCAGGTCACACAGGAACACATCCAGATAGGTCTTGAAAGTATCCAGAGGAGACTCCACAACATCTCTGGGCAGCCTGTTCCAGTGCTCTGTGACCATAACAGTAAAGTTCTACCTCATGTTGCCTTTCATCTACTGCCCCTCATCCTATCACAGGGCACAACTGAGAAGAGTTTGTCCATTCCCTCTTGACCCTCAGCCCTCAGATATTTATAAACACTGATTAGATCCCCTTTAAGTCTTCTCTTCACCAGACCAAAAAATTGTAGGTCGGTCAGTCAGCCTCTCCTCACAGGGCAGCATTCCAGCCCCTTAATCATCTTTGTAGCCTTCTGTTGGACTCTTTCAAGTAGATCCCTGACCCTTCTCAACTGGGGAGCCTGAAATGAAACTCAATACTCCAAGTGAGGTCTCACCAGGGCAAACTAGAGTGGGAGGAGAACCCCCCCTTGATCTGCTGGCCACACTCCTCTTAATGCATCCCAGGATCCCATTGCTGCCTTTGCTTCAAGGGCAATTGCTGTCTCATGTTGTAATAGAAGGTGTGCCTCTGCCTCACCCGCATCTCCTGAAGACCAGCAAGTGTACTTTGACTACTGCACTTCAAGACTGCATTGGTTAGTGAAAACGTTCAGCTATCAATGTATGTTCTCTGGGAATGCAAATGTACTTTAGAAAGGTACTTAAGCCAGTATACCCTCCTGATCTTTCTCCAGTTAAAATGTTTTCTCCTCATGGAGGCCTAGCTTTTTCTGGATGTAGTAGAATAGTTTTCCATTGTGACTGTCTTCTGATGGACTAGTTTTCATCACACCAGGTTACTTTCATTCTAACCTTAGCTGGAAACTTCATATGCAGCATTTTAACGTCAGGTACTCTCCTGAAAAAAGCTTGCATAAATTTCTATTTAGAATCTTTGCAGGATGGATGCTGTTTTCTGGGGTGTGGATGAGATGGATCAGTGAACTCTTTTGAGCCTGAAAAGAGCATTGTATATACACAACTATAGATGCTCTTCCAGGATGAATTTATTGGTTGGGGTAGGTAGTGGGTGGGAGGGGGAAAACCCATCTTTGTATGGTCTTAGGTCCTTTATTATGGTTTATAGTAAAGTTAACTTGTGACAAATGCTTTCTGTCAGCATTTGCAGATTGGCAGAACTCTTACCTGGCCAGACAGTAGTGCTGTCTTGGAAAACAATGGACACAAGGTGAGGATAGCTGTTGTTTGAGCAGAAGAAACAATCTCATGGAAAGGGCGCACACACACTTTTGAATACAAATGGAGTAGAAAAGGTCATTCAGCCTTTGTTAGAAGACTGTGGTAGAAACTGTAAAGGGTTCTGAGTCCTAGAGAAGCTTGCTTGGGAGGTACTGAAGAGTACTGGCTTGTGTCCCAGTTTGAGGCCACAAGCTACCGAGGACCAGAGGGCAGCAGTGAGTCTTACTCCTTTTGAAGAGTAAGAATGAAGATGCTGCACACTGATTGGCAGTCTAAAGGGAGATTCTATTCCCAGGAGCATATATGCAAAAGGCAATCAGGTAGAATGGACACATCCACAAGCTAGGCCAAGTCTGTCAGACTAAAACCTTCCAGAAATCCTCTATTTCTTCCACCCTCAGCAGGCCTGAGGGTAAGCTGAAACTGCCCTCCCCATCTTAGGCCTACACAGCCTCAGCAGGCTGCATGACACAGCTCAAAATTCCATGCCAGCTAGAAGCCTCCCACACACACACCATGAGATAAGGAGGGATGCATGCTCTTTCTGGAGAAAAGAAGTAAAGAGAGGAAAGGCAGGAAGGGAAGAGACTGATAGCAGCTAGGCACTGCCTTATGAGCTGTGATACCAGAAAGTGAAACAGAATTACATTATTACAACATCCTGGGATGACCTGGGACAAATCTTGGTCTCTGTAGTTTTCTTAAGAGAACCTGGGGTCACCTCCAGCTACCACAGCTTATGGAGGTTAACAAAAGAGGAGGTTAACAAAAGAAGCTTAACAAGGGACTCAACACCTTGGCAAGCGTTTCCATGGGCAAGGGATGATCAATGCTGCTAGTTTTGGACTACTGTGAAGCCTTGTCCTCACGTGGAAAACCTGTGGGAAAGAAATGATGCTGGATCGCAGCATTTTACTCCACTTCCAGCAGGCATTTGATTTCTGTTACTTCAGGGAACCAGTAAAATGGAATAGGTACTTTCCCCATGGTTGTGCCTGGATGCTTAAAGCAGGCAAGTAACATACATAGGAGGTGCGTTTGCTAATATATTTACAAACAGCAGAACCACGAAGACTGATTTCCCATTGCATTGCCTTGTCTGGCAATGTCCTTCAGCTTTGTCCTCATATCTAAAATTTCCTACCCTTTGGTCATACTTCAATCTTTCCTCCATCCATAGAATCATAGAATCAACAAGGCTGGAAGAGACCTCCAAGATCATCCAGTCCAACCCAGCCCTAGCCAATCAACTAGACCATGGCACTAAGTGCCTCAGCCAGGCTTTGCTTGAACACCTCCAGGGATGGTGACTCCACCACCTCCCTGGGCAGCCCATTCCAATGCCAATCACTCTCTCCGGCAACAACTTCCTCCTAACATCCAGCCTAGACCTCCCTGGCACAACTTGAGACTGTGTCCCCTTGTTCTGTTGCTGGTTGCCTCCATCTCCTCTCCATTCTGAAGTTGCACGCTGTATCAGCAATTAATACGTTTTTAATTGCTACTAATTTGCTGGACAAGCCAAAAACACTATCTCAGTTCCTAAGGGGCATATAGTCTCCAGCCTCTCTGTTGCAATCTAGATGCTTTTGAAATCTATTTCTTCATAATACAATCAAAACTGTCCTCCACTTTCCAAAACCTTGGTGCAGGTGAGTGGAAAGGAAACTGCTCAAAAGAAATGCGACCAGCAGGCCAAGAGAGGTGATTCTGCCTGTGCTCTAGCGAGATATCATCTGGCATAGTGTGGCCACCTCTGGGGCCATCAGAACAAAAGAGACATGGACCTGCTGGAGCGGGTCCAGGGAAGGGCCATTAAGATGAAGACAGGATCACCTGTGAATACAGGCTGAACAAATTGGAGCTGTTCAGCCTGGAGCAGAGAAGGCTCCATGGAGACCTTAAAGCTACATTTCAGTATCTGAAGGGACCTACAGGAAAGCTGGAGGAGAACTGTTTACAATAGCTTGTAGTGATAGAATGAGGGGCAATGATTTTAAACCGGAGCAGGGCAGACTTAGGTTTGACTTAAGGAGGAACTTCTTTACAATGTGAGTGGTAAAATACTGGGACAGGTTGCCCAGGGATGTGGTTGAGGCTCCGTCCCTGGAGACATTCAAGATCAGACTTGATGTGGCCCTGGGCAGCCCGATCTAGTTGGAAGTGTCCGTGCTCACTGCAGGGGAGTTGAACAAGATGACCTTTGTGGGTGCCTTCCAACTTGATGCCATCTGTGAATCTGTAATCAGTTTTCCTGTGTGGTGACTAAGGAAATCAGTGTGAGAGAATTAAACAAACCCCTGTACCTGCAGCTTGGGCATGAATCAGATCTGCAGTTTTCAGGCTAAAAAGCAATGCTACTTCCAGATAGGAAAATCTGACCATTTGCAATCAGATCAGCTATCTCAGGTTTTATTTAATTCAGCTTTTAAAATGTTATTTATTTATTGTGTTCTAAAGTAAACTTTTCCTTCTACTGTAGAAGCTAGAATTCAGGCTAAGGGAACTGTTGAGCCATCTGGAAATGAACTCACTTTTGTAAGACTTCTGAAATGTCACTTATAATCCTTATCATTTTTATTCCCATCAGAATAAAATGTACAATTAGGGACAGCTAACACAGCTAGAATTAACATGGTTTTGATAATTAAATGTGTAAATCTTCAAGTGTTTTGGAAACAGTAATAAGCTTTTAGATGTCAGAGCTTTGTGAGCTCAATAGCTAGCTCACTTTGTAGTCAGTGGAATTAATTTCCTTTTGTATTTCTACTGGCAATGATGTAAAGTACGTTTGTGCATGAATGTGATGACAGAAGTAAAGTTTATGCAGAGGGCATGAGCACACATTGCCTCATGTTTTGATGATGAAGCAAAAAGGTACTTCAACTTTCACTATGGCCCCAGCTTAGAAATCAAAAGAAGATGCTCCTCACCAAGCTCCTGAAGTTCCCTACACAGATTAATCCAGTTTTACCTACAAGCCACTTCCTGCATTTTCCAGTTTCCAGTATCAGACTTTCCACTGTCAGTTCGATGTTAAAAACTCTTTTTTTCCCCTTATTTTTTCCCTTTTTTTCCCCTTCCTTTTTTTTTTTTTGTCTTATTCTTTTTTTACTGTTTTTTCCTTTTTTCTTTTTACTTTTTTCTCTTCTTATTTTTTCTTCTTTCTTCTCTTTTTTCTTTTCTTTTCCCTTTTTTTCTTATTTTTTGTCTCTCTTTTTTCTTTTTCTTTTTTTCCCTTTTTTCCTTATTTTTTCATCTCTTTTTTCTTTTTTTCCTTTTTTCTTCCTTTTTTCTTTTTACTTACTTTTCTTTTTTTTCTTTTTTCTTTTTTTCCTTCTTTATTCTTTTTTCTTTTTACTTATTTTTTCTTTTCTTATTTTTTCTTCTTTCTTCTCCTTTTTTCTTTTTTCTTCTTTTCTTCTTTTTTTTCTTATTTTTCTTTATTTTTCTTCCTTTTTTTTCTTCTTTTGTCCCTTTTTTCCTTCTTTTATTCTTTTTTCCCTTTTTTCCTTCTTTTTTTCTTTTTACTTCTTTTTTTTTTTTTTTTTTTTTTTTGTTTGTTTGTTTNTTTTTTTTTTTTTTTTTTTTTGTGTGTGTGTGCTTTTCTGATAGACATTCTTTTAAATTTGGAACAAAAAGACTGATTTCATACCTGACATTTAAAATCAGTGTTTCCTGCTGCATTCTCCTGAGGCGGTGGAAGTATCTGGAAGCCAGACAAGAAGTATCACAGATGATTTAGCCCATCTTTTAAAAGCACAAGGTCCCTCAGTTCCCTGCCAGCGTGGTGCAGCAGGAACTTGACCTGTAATAGCAGTCTTTTAAAAATAAAACTGCAGAACATGTGAAATCCTCCTGTGCAACTGTTCTGGTTTGGCCCAGGTCCCCTTAAAGCGGCCACAGAGTTCCCCAAGGTGACCAAAGAGGTCCAGGAGGTGGAACCTGTTGTTATTCAATCCCATAATTCTGCTATCACTTTATAAGTGGGCAGTAATGTCAAATCTTCCTCTTTTCTCTCCCTTCCTTTGGCTTTTGAGAGGGTGTTGTCGAGGGGTTTGAATTTGGGTTTGGGGAGATCTGAGGATGATTTGAATGTTATTAAATAATCGATTAATATACACAAAAGAATTTCCCCCAAACTTATATACAATCAACCTACACAACTCCTTTGTACACTGCCAGTAAAATCACTCCAGAGAATGTCTGTTTACAGTTGAATTACACGATTTGGTATAGGTTTTAGAGAAGCTCCA
>WAAF01009628.1:15075-36863 GCA_013400475.1 Tricholaema leucomelas | reverse complement strand
CCTTCCAGCCCCTGACATTCTATGCTGACCTGTGCTTGCTCCTACCACCAAAGCATATTTGCCCCAGTAATCGAATCTCTCCTGCTGCTAATTCTGCACCACTTGCTCTGTTGTGTTAATGAAATCAAATGTCAGCCTTGCTCTGAGTACAAGGCACTGAAAACTAACCTGCTATAAAGCAGCCAGCCATGTGGTGGGGGTTATTTGCTGGAGTACTGGACAGCCACAGATCTCAGCCTCCCTCTGCTCTGCACAGACACTTCCTTCAATTTTACAAAGAAGTAGAGAAATTTGTGACTTCTTTAGGTGTGTGGCTAAGAAACAGCAGTGACAAGATAGTGGAGGTTGCTTTACATCCCCTGCAAGCTGGCCAAAGTCAGGAGAGCTGAGCAAAAGGCAAGGATGCATGGAACTTTCTGATGGGTATTGTACAGTGCCTTGTGTGGGAAGAATTCAGGCTCCTCTATGAATATCCATAAAAAGAGGCATATGTCCAGAGCCAGGTAAAGATATCCCAACAGTGACTTCCTCAGAATGGGCTGCCCAGGGAGGTGGTGGAGTCACCATCCCTGGTGGTGTTGAAGCAAAGCCTGGATGAGGCACTTAGTGCCACGGTGTAGTTGACTGGCTAGGGCTGGGTGCTAGGTTGGCCTGGATGGTCTTGGAGGTCTCTTCCAACCTGGTTGATTCTATTCTATTCTAAAAAAGGGAAAATGATAGAATGTTTTGGGTTGGAAGTGTCTTTTGAAGGCCACTTAGTCCAACACACACACCCCCAATATCCTGAGCAGGGACATCACAGGCTCACAGGATGTCAGGGGTTGGAAGAGACCCAAAGAGATCATCGAGTCCAACCTCCCTGCCAGAGCAGGACCATACAATCTAGCTCAGGTCACACAANCCATTGCTCCTTGTCCTATCCCAGGGAGCAGTGAGCAGAGTTTGTCCCTGTAGGGGACAGATGTCACTTAGACAGTATGTGACAATATTTCCAGTCAGGTTTTGAATTGTAAGACATAAATGCAGTGCAGGCTTATTCTAAAGCCCATGTACTCTACAACTACCTGAAGGGAGGTTGTAGCCAGGTGGGGGTTGGTCTCTTCTGCCAGGCAACCAGCAACAGGACAAGGGGACACAGTCTCAAGTGGTGCCAGGGGAGGTCTAGGCTGGATGTTAGGAGGAAGTTGTTGGCAGAGAGAGTGATTGGCATTGGAATGGGCTGCCCAGGGAGGTGGTGGAGTCACCGTCCCTGGAGGTGTTCAGGAAAAGCCTGGATGAGGCACTTAGTGCCATGGTCTGGTTGACTGGATAGGGCTGGGTGCTAGGTTGGCCTGGGTGAGCTTGGAGGTCTCTTCCAACCTGGTTGATTCTATGATTCTCTGAATTGAAGGAGAACTCAGCTTGTAGCAGACATGTGGAGTAGCAGAAGCTCTGTGTTGATTTCGAGTGTAATTCAGCACATTTTGCCCTGCTGTGGCAGGTACCTTCTTTTTTTGTTTGATTGGGTTTTTTTCTGCAAGTAACTCACATCCTTCCTGTTCTTTTGCCAGAAGCTTCACTCCTACAAAATTTCCCCTTTTGAATTTCCCTATTCAGCAAAGCAGAGACCCAAAGCATTTGCAGGGGTGGGTTTGCAATCCCAAGGCCAATGGCATAATATCAGTCCTGGCACCACATGCATTTATTTATGTGTTTATTGCTGCAATGAACACAGAGTGTCTGTATTGAACAGCAAAGCTCAGATTGTCCTACCCTTTGTGTAGAAGGCTTTGACAACAATAAATCAGTGTTTCATTGCATGGGTGTTGGTGGAGCTCCAGTAATCCTTCAGAGCATGCTATCGACCATCAAAACAACTTCATCCCAGCCAGCTTGTAAGGAGCAAAGCTATCGAATGGCAATAAACCTCAAGCTCCTTGTAAATCACAAAATGAAGTCCTCTTCTCTCTCTACCTTGAAGTTTTTCACCTTAAGAGAAAGGAATTTTTCTTCCCCATCTTGACATTTTTTACTTTTTCAAGTTTTGAATGTGCCTGGGGTTTAACAACTGAATTACAGTGTCTAAATGCAAAGGAAAACAGTGATTGTATCATCGAGGAGAAATAGGACAAATTGGACACAGTAGACCACACCTGGAATACTGTGTCAAATATTGGGTTCCTAAGACAGGGATCTGCTGGAGGAATGTCCAGCAGAGAGCCACAAGGATCATAAAATCATAGAATCAACCAAGTTTGAAGAGACCTCCAAGATCATCCAGTCCAACCTAGCACCCAGCCCTAGCCAGTCAACACCATGGCACTAAGTGCCTCATCCAGGCTTTGCTTGAACACCTCCAGGGACAGTGACTCCACCACCGCCCTGGGCAGCCCATTCCAATGCCAATCACTCTCTCTGCCAACAACTTCCTCCTAACATCCAGCCTAGACCTCCCCTGGCACAACTTGAGACTGTGTCCCCTTGTTCTGTTGCTGGTTGCCTGGCAGAAGAGACCAACCCCACCTGGCTACAACCTCCCTTCAGGTAGTTGTAGACAGCAATGAGCTCTGCCCTGAGCCTCCTCTTCTGCAGGCTGCACACCCCCAGCTCCCTCAGCCTCTCCTCACAGGGCTGTGCTCCAGGCCCCTCATCAGCTTTGTTGCCCTTCTCTGGACACCTTCCAGTACCTCAACATCTCTCTTCTCTTGAGTTGAGGAGCCCAGAACTGGACACAGCACTCAAGGTGTGGCCTGACCAGTGCTGAGCACAGGGGTAGAACAACCTCCCTTGTCCTGCTGGCCACTCTGCTCCTGATCCAGGCCAGGATGCCATTGGCTCTTCTTGGCCACCTGGGCACACTGCTGGCTCATCTTCAGCTCCTATCTACCAGTACCCCCAGGTCCCTCTCTGCCTGGCTGCTCTCAGCCACTCTGTCCCCAGCCTGTAGTGCTGCTTGGGGTTGTTGTGGCCAAAGCACAGAACCCTGCACTTGGCCTTGTTCAATCTCATCCCACTGACCTCTGCCCACCCATCCAGCCTGCCCAGGTCCCCTCACATAATAGCAGCCTGTAGAATCTGAACAACTGATGCTGGAAGAGGTCATTTACATTTTAAATGAACCTCCTGATGCCTTTGAGCAATCTTGATGGTTAATAGCTGTATCAGTAAAACATACCCTTCTTTTCTCCCCTCTAAAACAAACAAACAAATAGATTTAAAGTATCAAAGCATCTCTTCTCTGGGTAGATGCTTCATCTCTAGGAAGAGATCTGCATTTTAAAGGCACCCCTAGTGCTTTTGAGCACGTTTAAAGTCCCTAATAGAGGCAGTGAACTGGATATTTTTCTTTCCTCATTAAAAAAACCAAAGCAAAGCAGCACCACACACACATGAGCCCTTCACAAACATCACAGGCTCCTTGTAATGCTCTTCAGATAGGGCAACTGCATGCTGATATCTTCGTGCAGTTCAATGTCACAGCACTTTCCCCAATAGCTGAGTAATATCTAGAGCTGGTTAAAGAAGTAAATTCCACCAGTAATAGAGAGACAAACTGATTGCTTAGCAGGCTTTCCTCCATGCAACTGGGTTTCTAAACAGAATCATTGTGAAGGGAAATTGATCACATCCACTCATCAGGTGCGTTAGCTGAGATGTGCAAGTGAAGATGTGCAGTGTGATTAGATCTCTCAGAGGTGCCTCAGTCAATTGACACTGATTGCCCAGACAGTTGGCCAAAGGTATTTTTTGCTTGCTGATCACCCTCAGGCTGCAGTTACCTTTGGAGATTGTACTCAACAATCTTAAAGCTGCCCAAAGTTTCATCTTGCAACTTCTCTCCACAGCCTGTATCCTGTTTCTGACTTGCTGCCAGCCATTCCCTTCAAGGGCATTTCTCTTATAGTCAAGTCTGAAGGCAAATAAGCATCAAACTGCCTTCTGCTTCCTGACATAGTCCATGGCCATGGCCAGGAGGGATTGCAGAACTGCTGAGTGAAGAGAGTGGAAAATGTCACATTTTGCTATTAGCCCAACATTCATAGCAAGCTGGAGAGGAACCCTTACTGTGAATCATAGAATCATAGAATCATAGAATGGTTTAGGTTGGAAGGGACCTCAAGGATCATCCAGCTCCAACCCCCTGCCATAGGCAGGGACACCTCCCACTAGAGCAGCTTGCTCAAGGCCTCATCCAGCCTGGCTTTAAACACCTCCAGGGAGGAAGCATCCACAACCTCCCTGGGCAACCTGTGCCAGTGCCTTACCACCCTCACTGTAAAGAACTTCCTCCTAACAATGAACAACCCTGAATATGAACACAGCTCCAACTGGTCTGATGGTGGTGGCTACACATCTTATAAAATCACCACTGCCTTCAGCTCCCTCGGGACAGATGCAGACTTAGGCAACAGCACACAGATTACCAATAGGCAGCCTGAATGGTATCAGCTGATGGAGAGGGAATTAAAGAGATGATGTTTCCTCTAGGGGTGACAAGAGCCACAGAGCAGATTGAAACTGAGCAGAACACATTGCACATCTCTCCAGGCAATTAGAGATGCTGTAAAGTAGGAAAAGGGGATGCCAGCTTGCCAGGCAGGTTACAAAGCTGGTGAGAGGCCTGGAACACAAACCCTATGAGGAGAGGCTGAGGGAGCTGGGGGTGTTCAGCCTGCAGAAGAGGAGGCTCAGGGAAGACCTCATTGCTGTCTACAACTATCTGAAGGGAGGCTGTAGCCAGGTGAGGTTGGGCTCTTCTCCCAGGCAACCAGCAATAGAAGAAGGGGACAGTCTCAAGTTGTGCCAGGGCAGGTCTAGGCTGGATGTTAGGAGGAAGTTGTTGGCAGAGAGAGTGATTGGCATTGGAATGGGCTGCCCAGGGAGGTGGTGGAGTCACTGTCCCCAAAGGTGTTGAAGCAAAGCCTGGCTGGGGCACTTAGTGCCATGGTCTGGTTGACTGGATAGGGCTGGGTGCTAGGTTGGGCTGGATGCTCTTGGAGGTCTCTTCCAACCTGCTTCATTCTATTCTATTCTATTCTATTCTATTCTATTCTATTCTATTCTATTCTATTCTATTCTATTCTATTCTATTCTACATGATCCTTTGGAAGGACTCCTTTGGGACTGGTCCCACCCTTTGAGCCAGACCTCTGGAAGACTGCTGTCATAAATGTTTCCCTCCAAGCATCTGAAGGTGAAGGAAACATTCTGAGAGATGTTGCTCTGAATTTCTTGTGCTGCACTCCAGTGATTTTTCTAGCATTTAACACTCTGAAAGGCAAATGTCAACACAACATTTTAACCAACAGACACTGCAGAAGACTCAGTTGACATCCTTTTAAGTGTGCCCAAAGATCTCATGGTAGAGGCACACCACTGCTGTGTGCTGCCCAAGTGAGAGGCTTTGGTCAGGCTGCACGACAGGAAACCGAGTGGGAAAATGTTGGCGCCGGTTTCACTCAAGCCTCCCACAGCAGATGGGTCGAAGGCTTTAATAAGCCTTCTGAGCAGCTGAGCTAAATGTTTTAGACCACATAAGTGCTGATTAGAGAGGCCTTGTGTGTGTCCCCATGCTTACATGTCAACTTTGCCAAAGCAAGAAATACAAGGTTGCTGTAGTAACAGGACTAAAATGGCAAGAGAGAAATCAGTGGAGGGTAAGGAAAGACTTTGAAAGCAGAAAGCTAAAGCCCACCTCTAAGTTTCTGGTTCTCTGTGGAGATGGGCAGAAGCAGAATGGGAGCTCAGATGTAGATTTAAGAGGCTACAATTGATTATACAGCAAATTATAGGTTGGTAACAGGCAAGGATTGGTGGAAGCTAAATGTGTGATTGTGAGGAGAGGAGTTTACAAGAGATCATAGAATCATAGAATCATAGAATGGTTTAGGTTGGAAGGGACCTCAAGGATCATCCAGCTCCAACCCCCTGCCATAGGCAGGGACACCTCCCACTAGAGCAGCTTGCTCAAGGCCTCATCCAGCCTGGCTTTAAACACCTCCAGGGAGGAAGCATCCACAACCTCCCTGGGCAATCTGTGCCAGTGTCTTACCACCCTCACTGTAAAGAACTTCCTCCTAACATCCAGTCTAAATCTCCCCTCTTCCAGCTTAAACCCATTCCCCCTCGTCCTGACATTACCAGACCTTGTCAATAGTCCCTCCCCAGCTTTCCTGTAGGCTCCCTTCAGATACTTGAAGATCTGGATCCAGACAAGGATTGGTGGAAGCTAAATGTGTGACTGTGAGGAGAAGAGTTTACAAGAGATCTGGATCCAGACAAGGATTGGTGGAAGCTAAATGTGTGACTGTAAGGAGAGGAGTTTACGAGAGATCTGGATCCAGACAGTCTTAGAACTTATTTTCCCTTAAAATATGTGTATTTTTAGTGGAGATATCATATTGAGAACATCACTGGGATCCCTGAATGTGCCTGGTTCTACCAATAGAATCATAGAATAAACCAGGTTGGAAAATCATCCATATCCAACCTCCAAACTCATCCAGTCCAACCTAGCACCCAGCCCTATCCAGTCAACTAGACCATGGCACTAAGTGCCTCATCCAGGCTCTTCTTCAACACCTCCAGGGACAGTGACTCCACCACCTCCCTGGGCAGCCCATTCCAATGGCAAATCACTCCCTCTGTGAAGAACTTCCTCCTAACAGAAGGGTTAACTGTTCTTTCCCAATTCTCCCTTTCTCTCTCAATTCATCTTTTGATCAGGAAAGAGGAAATTAGAGCAGACGTTCATCTCAGCTGCGGAAATGTTCCTGAGTAGACTATCAGATGCATTTGTCAGTCCAGCTCTCAACAGCTGAAGCAAAGTGGCTTCCATCATTTTTGCTATGGCAACCACTCCATGCACTGGAGTTAAACTTCACTTAAGTTCTTTTTCTCTCATGATATTCAGCTGGATTTGTCCTTCCCATGGTCAAAAAGCCTGAAACAGCCACTCTGAATTCTACCTGCATGGACAGAAATTGAGGGCTAGAGCCAACCCAGCCACTTTGACAGTGCAAACTGCTTAAATTAAAACATCTGCAATGTCTATACCTAGGCAAATAAATCCAGATTAATTCAATCTTACAGAGGAAGGTTTGTTTATTCATTACACAGAGTAAAATTGTGAGTCAATTTGTAGACACCTGGGCTGGCATCAGCCTTCTGACACCGCAGTGTGAAACTGGCAGCCCACGCTCAGAGCAAGCTAAGAAATCTCACTCTTCCATCTTCCAGATAAACAAAGTAGCAGCAAATAATCAATTTTAAGGTGTCCCTTTCTTTTTTAGGGGGTAATGAATCATCAAGGAATGTTCTTCAGAGTTCACCTTCTCCATCTCACTTCTGCTTGAGTCTCTCTAGCCAGATTTCTGGAGACAGCCAACTCTTCCTGCACTTGAAACTGAGAATCGTGTGTCAACCCACTCCTCCCTGCCTGTGCTAGCCCTGTTGGTCTGTCTTTTCCACAAGATATTCCTAATCAAAGCATGACTAATGGGACACTAATAACAACAGGAAAACATCCCCAAGCCTCGCTGTCAGTGTGTTAGGTGCTTGTCATTCAGCTTTTCACCAGACCTTTTAGAGCCATCTTACATAGAAGAGTGTATAAAAATATCCTGCAGCTGGTGAAATGGGAAAGAAATTTGGTGTTTGCTGTGTCAGGAAGGAGTTAGGAGCTTCTGAGTCCTGCTCCCAGCTTAGAATCATAGAATCATAGAATCAACCAGGTTGGAAGAGACCTCCAAGATCATCCAGTCCAACCTAGCACCCAGCCCTGGCCAATCAACCAGACCATGGCACTAAGTGCCTCATCCAGGCTTTGCTTGAACACCTCCAGGGACAGTGACTCCACCACCTCCCTGGGCAGCCCATTCCAATGCCAATCACTCTCTCTGACAACAACTTCCTCCTAACATCCAGCCTAGACCTCCTCTGCCACAGCTTGAGGCTGTGTCCCCTTCTTCTATTGCTGCTTGCCTGGCAGAAGAGCCCAACCCCACCTGGCTACAGCCTCCCTTCAGGTAGTTGTAGACAGCAATGAGGTCTTCCCTGAGCCTCCTCTTCTGCAGGCTAAACAACCCCAACTCCTTCAGCCTCTCCTCATAGGGTTTGTGTTCCAGGCCCTTCACCCTTCTTAGGCACAAACTAAAAAGAGTGGCATTGTGGTTAATTCCCTTAGAGCCATCTGCATTTATTTCCTGCTTTGTTGCTAATTAATCTCTTTGTGGTTTTTATACATTTGAGCTGTCATGAGTCTGAATCTGATCCCAGTTACTTCACAATAACTCAGGAGTAACCCTGGGGAAATCAGAAGCATTCCAGGAGACTTCAGATGCAAGCCTAATTTCCATCACCTTTTTTCCCAGTGAAACTTCTCTCTCCCAGTGGTATCCAGGGAGTGCATGCAGTTAGCTTAAAACCTGGGTATTAGATTCTTTTCAGCATCTAGATCCAGTCTGTCTTGTACCTTGTCAGTGCTATGAGTTCACTTCTGCATGGAATTTTCCCTGGTAGCGAAGAGATTAGGCTGGGGCTGCAAATTGCATTGCAGCCTTTTGCATCATGGTATTTGCACACAGAGAGAGACAAAGCATATATGTGTGTGTGCATATATGTGTGTGTGTGCATATATGTGTGTGTGTGCATATATGTGTGTGTGTGTGCATGTGAGTGTGTCTCTCTCTATATATATATACATACACAAACCATTTCTGCAACTTGCTCACACATTAACTTATATGCATCTAATGTTGGCTGCTGCTGCTGAGATGCTGAGAGTCAGTGGGTTTGAGTCCTTAAAGCAAGCTCTGGATTCCACAGAAATCACTGGAGACAGTAACAGTGCGTGCAGATGCTGGTGCAATTTTCTTCCACATGACTTTGCCAGTGCTGAAGGGCTTCTGGTATTCCAGCTCCAGATTCCAAGCAGACACAGTGTCACCTAGAGGAGAAAGCGTGGCCGTGCACCTTGAGGTAGAAAGGGAATGTATTTTGGTGGGAATAAAAGCCTTGAATGGAAGCAGTACTGCTACGAACAGCACTTTTCCCTCCTCTGTTACCCCTCTGGGATGCGCACGTCTGTGATGGGGTGTGTGTGCACAGGGCATGACATGAAGGTCTCATGGGAAACCCCTTTGTGATAAACCATAAAGAGTATCTCACTGATCTGGGTCATTTCTGTCTTTCTATTATCTCCTCCTTATTCCCCTTCTCAGGAGCACGTCAGGCTAACAATAACTTTTGATACTTCAGTGCCCGGTTTGAAATGCTGTAGAAATAGCTTGGAGAGTGAATTATTCCTTTGTAATTGGATACAAGAGCCAGTAGGAGCAAGAAGCAAGATGATTGGCTTGCATTCAGCTTCCTCTTCTAAAGGGCCTAAGATTTCTTTGCTTCTACTGCACAGGCAGCAGAGGAGCTGTTATTTCTAGTTGTTGAGTACAATAGGGCTTGGAAGAATTGTGTTGGGTTTACGTTAACCTCCCATATTGAGAATCTCAGCAGATTTAACTCAGTCCTGTAGGCTTGCAAGATGCAATAGATAAGTGAAGCTATTGAGCAGTTCACTGCATGGGAGGTTTTTCAATAGGGCTGTGGAATAAAAGCTCTCTTCTGCAAGAGTATTTCAGGTGGCATGGAGCATTGTGTTTGTTTTGGTCAAAGTTTGCCTTTATCTGTCCCTGCTGTGCAGCTTCTCTTGCTTTTGGAGAGCAATTTATCCCCAGAGATGGATATACTTAGTTAAAAGGGACCCAGACAACTCTCTGGCATTTATACTTCCTAATGATAGGCATTAGAAGAACATTAGACATTGTAGTCCTGGGGTTGGCTGCTTGATTGTGTGTTAGGTTTTCATGCTGTGTAGAAGAGGGAAGTGAGGAGTAGCAATAACACAGCTTTGAAATATGCTCTTCAGTGAAGGAAGTTTTAAAACCATCCCCAAAAAGCTGCCATGTAAGTGAGGCACTGACAGAAGCCTGGCAGGAAAGGTTATCTCTGTCTAAAGTCGATTCTGTCCAGGTCCTGGAAGATCCATGAGCAGGAATAACTTTACATGAGCGATCTCTTCCACAAGAAGCTCCTGGAAGATAAACACCCATGAGCAGGAATAACTTTACATGAGTGATCTCTTCCACAAGAAGGTCCTGGAAGATAAGCATCCATGAGCAGGAATAACTTTACATGAGTGATCTCTTCCACAAGAAGCTCCTGGAAGATAAACATCCATGAGCAGGAATAACTTTACATGAGTGATCTCTTCCACAAGAAGCTCCTGGAAGATAAACACCCATGAGCAGGAATAACTTTACATGAGTGATCTCTTCCACAAGAAGCTCCTGGAAGAGGAACATCCATGAGCAGGAATAACTTTACATGAGTGATCTCTTCCACAAGAAGCTCCTGGAAGATAAACACCCATGAGCAGGAATAACTTTACATGAGTGATCTCTTCCACAAGAAGGTCCTGGAAGATAAGCATCCATGAGCAGGAATAACTTTACATGAGTGATCTCTTCCACAAGAAGCTCTTGGAAGATAAGCATCCATGAGCAGGAATAACTTTACATGAGTGATCTCTTCCACAGGAAGCTCCTGGAAGATAAGCATCCATGAGCAGGAATAACTTTACATGACTGATCTCTTTCTCAAGAAGGTCCTGGAAGATAAACATCCATAAGCAGGAATAACTTTACATGAGTGATCTCTTCCACAAGAAGGACATTTTTTTGGATGCAAACAGCTGCCTCCAGGCTTTGGAAACAGAATGTTATTGAGATATCAACTGGTGGGAAAAGAGGGTTTAAAGAGCCTTTATTGATAAGTATTTCTTTTAACCAAGCCCATCAATTACAGCCAAGGACAGGATCCCAGGTGACATACAAAGATCACAAGAACACCACATGTTTTAATCACAGCAGCAAAGGATGTGGCAAACAATAAAGGCAACAAGTAAAGGATGGTACAAACAATAGCCAAGAATGATCCCATTGGAGATCAGCACAAGAGATTCTGCATTACAGAGTTTCACAATCACCATTAGGAGACATGAAAGCTCTTGGATCTACATGACTGGAGAAGAAAGAGCAACTCTAATTTCCATGCTTCCTATTAATAGAGAGTAAATCTCAGCTCTTTGTGCCACTAGATCTCACTTTTGCCAGGTGCCTGCATTTGGCAGGCATCGAATTCGTGGCGTTATGTAGCCTAAGTAAAAGAGCAGGACCCAGAAGGAGCTCAGCAAAAAACATTCAATTCTCATAGCATCACCAGGCATTTTTTTCTCCCTCCAGACTAGAATCCACAGAAGCTTTTGAAAGGTGTGGTTTGGTTCAGAGAGTGTGAGCTCTTCCCAGAAGCACCTCAGCTGTTAGCTGACATGAGCACATCTCTAATTCTCATTGAGTAGGAGGTGGTATAGGCATTCATTTGTCAAACAGTTATTAATAGTCAATGGTAAAGTTAGACACAAGGCTGGGATGTGCTGGACACCTGCTGATCACTTGCAAATTCAGTTGACACAAGGGGCATGTCTGCAACTCTCATTGAGTGGGAGGTGGTATAGGCACTTACATGGCAAATGGTTGTTAATATTGATGGTAAGGTTAGAGGCAAGGCTGAGATGTGCTGGACACCTGCTGATCACTTGCAAATTCAGTTGACACAAGGGGCAGATAGTTTGTAGGATTTCACACCTCTCAGGGTTTGAGCTTCCATTACCAAGACTGTTCCAGAAGGTTGCATCAAGTCTGAGTCATGAACGTCATTTGATGATTTGCTCCTGAACTGGGGGCTTGTTTGCCTAGACAATAATGCCACTCTCACTCCATAGTCAGTGGGATTCAGTCAAATACTCCATTATACTTAGGCTCCACTAGAATCACAGAATCAGTCAGGGTTGGAAGGGACCACAAGGAATGAATAGCAGACTGGACTTACAGTCTTCTTTTATCATAGAATCATAGAATCATAGAATCAACCAGGTTGGAAGAGACCTCCAAGCTCATCCAACCCAACCTAGCACCCAACCCTATCCAGTCAACCAGACCATGGCACTAAGTGCCTCAGCCAGGCTTTGCTTCAACACCTCCAGGGACAGAGACTCCACCACCTCCCTGGGCAGCCCATTCCAATGCCAGTCACTCTCTCTGCCAACAACTTCCTCCTAACATCCAGCCTAGACCTCCCCTGACACAGCTTGAGACTGTGTCCCCTTCTTCTATTGCTGGTTGCCTGGCAGAAGTATCAGCTGCCCAACCAACTACTCCCACCCTGAGCACACAGTGATGGATTTGAAGACTCATTCTGTGTTGCCCACTGCACATGATGATAATTATGATGATTATTGGCTAGCTTTGTCCAGTGGGCTACACACAGTAAGTCCTGCAAGCAGACTGATGTTTTACTAATCATCACTTTCTTATGCTGTGGTTGTTCAGATACCTGCAGAGAGACAGGGAAGTTGGTTCAGATCCTGATAGTCTCAGGCACTGGGACAGGCATGAGCATGCTAATTAGGGCTTGTGAGGGTGCTGCAGTGGTTATCACAGAGAGGGCAGCATTTTATAATGACCTGTGCTCACACTCCAGGATTGGTCTATTCCCATGGCTTAGTGGGGTACAGCAATCCCATAATAACTGGCTGCTAGCAAGCTAATTGAAAACACATAATAATATATAAGAAAACTCCTATTTTGGAAAAGGGAGAAGAGTAGAGAGGAGAAATCCTATTAGGTCTTGTCCTCTGCTAACACCGGACACCCTGCACGTCAAATCCTCTGCTTGTATGTTAATCATCCCACTCATTAAGCAGTAGGAGCTGATTAGACAAAAGTCAATCAGAGAGTCTGATGATAGAGATTGTGTTAAGTTCCAAAGCAGCTGAAATTAGATGGCTGGATAAGTATTTGCATACATTAGCATTAACTAGCCCTTCATGTTGTAAAGAGCCATGCAACAATTTTCTGGGTGCAGCTCAACTCAGCATTTTAATCATACCCTCATGTGAGTATCATAGAATCATAGAATGGGTTAGGTTGGAAGGGACCTCAAGGATCATCCAGCTCCAACCCCCTGCCATAGGCAGGGACACCTCCCACTAGAGCAGGTTGCTCAAGGCCTCATCCAGCCTGGCCTTAAACACCTCCAGGGAGGAAGCATCCACAACCTCCCTGGGCAACCTGTGCCAGTGTCTCACCACCCTCACTGTAAAGAACTTCCTCCTAACATCCAGTCTAAATCTCCCCTCCTCCAGCTTAAACCCATTCCCCCTCGTCCTGACATTACCAGACCTTGTCAATAGTCCCTCCCCAGCCTTCCTGTAGGCTCCCTTCAGATACTGGAAAGCCACTCTAAGGTCTCCTCGAAGCCTTCTCTTCTCCAGGCTGCAGAGCCCCAACTCTCTCAGCCTGTCCTCATAGCAGAGCTGCTGCAGCCCTCTGAGCATCTTCGTGGCTCTCCTCTGGACTGGCTCCAGCAGTTCCATGTCCTTCTTGTGTTGGGGGCTCCAGAACTGCACACAGTACTCCAGGTGGGGTCTGAGGAGAGCAGAGTAAAGGGGGAGAATCCCCTCCCTTGCCCTGCTGCCCACACTGCTCTTGCTGCAGCCCAGCACAGGGTTGCTGTCTGGGCTGCATGTGCACACTGCCGGCTCATGTTGAGCTTCTCGTCAACCCAGACCCCCAGGTCCTTTTCCTCAGGGCTGCTCTCAGCCATTCACCACCCAGTAATTCCTTTGTGTTTCTAGCACAGCAGCTCAGTGACTACAAAGCACAAGATGATAGCACATGAAAAAAATAATCATAAATAATGGTACATCAACCGAGGTTGTCCCTTCTAAATCTACATTAGTTTGGATCTGCCATTGGAATGGGCTGCCCAGGGAGGTGGTGGAGTCACTGTCCCTGGAGGTGTTGAAGCAAAGCCTGAATGAGGCACTTAGTGCCATGGTCTGGTTGACTGGCTAGGGCTGGGTGCTAGGTTGGGCTGGATGAGCTTGGAGGTCTCTTCCAACCTGGTTGAGTCTATGACTCTAGTTACAGCCTACATTTCACATTGCTACCACATTAAGCAGGCACTGAGATCTGAATCAAATGACCTGGAGATTAGAGAGGTTCAGTGCCCTAAGTCATCCAAATCCTGTATCTGAGCAATGTACTAATGTCAGTGATGCTGTGCTTCAGAGCACAGGTTATCAAATCTTGTGCTGTCATTTCAGGTCCCTGCATTATGAAAACCTGTTGTGCCAGCTCAGGTGCTGTTAGGTAGTCCATAGGCATATTTGCTAGTGTTTTCTGTACCTTTTCTGACATGCTGAACTTTCAGGGCTCCTACTGAGATCTGTGCACCCTTGAAAAGAAGAGGAGGTGTTTCTGGCACTTTCACCATGGACCACTCATCTATGAATGGTTGCAAGCAGAAATACTTTACATGCTAGACATGCTATGGTCTAGTTGACTGGATAGGGCTGGGTGCTAGGTTGGACTGGAGATGATCTTGGAGGTCTCTTCCAACCTGGTTGATTCTATTCTATTCTACATACATTGGGAACTGGGCTTTATGAAGTGGATTTCTCACAGGCAGATGAGTAGAAAGCCAAAGCCAAAATATAAAGGTTAAGCTTTGCTAAGACTACATCTTTTATTGCTGCTGATGTGAGGTCATCTGTGTGCAATCACAGTCACCATCCATTTGGTGTCATCTTGGCCAGCAAATCCATACTAACAGGTCAGTATTGTCCTGGGTAGCAGTGAGTTCCTGTGTGCAGCAAGACTGGGAAAAAAAAGTAGCAACAAAATAAGAGAAGGAATAAAATGTAGTTATTGGCATGTTCAGGCAGCAAAGAAGGGGGGGGGGGGAGGAAAGAAAGAGTGATAAAGCTTTATCATTTCTTTCCTGCAGAAGAAATTCAAATGCACTCTACCCTATCAGTTTAGGCAGACAGATGACAGATGCTCCCAGACTAGAAAGGCTCAATAATATTGCATTATTATTATGACTTCTTTAGAGAGGATAACATTTCAACTATTAAAATCACTTGCTTTGCCCTGGCTCATTGTTAACGACCTACTTTATCACCATCAGTAACCTCAATAGTAATGCTCTCACTGGATATGGTAATCAAGAATCAATTTACAGTCTGAGCTAAGCCTGGCTGCCATTACTGGAGTCTCAGTTGGCTGGAGATAAGGAGTGACTCCAAGCTGTTCATTTGTTCTTTCTTTTCTAAAAGTTGGTTAGGAGCAGACCACTATCACCTCACCAGTGCATACCTCAACCTCTCTAGCTGCAAAATAAGCCTAGGTAATGCTTCTGAGATTAAATCTAATGGAAGTGGCAGTCTGCAAATTAGCCTGACCTCAAAGGTAGCCCACAAACATACCATGCCACAAGTGCTCTCCTTTTCTGCAGGGAAGGTTTCTGAGTAGTTTGAGAAAGAAGAGAACAGTGGGGATGAAATTGCCCAGAGGCAACAGGAGGTATATTTATTGATATGTGATCAAAGGCTCACAGGATGTCAAGGGTTGGAATGGACCCAAAGAGATCATAGAGTCCAACCCCCTTGCCAGAGCAGGACCATACAACCTAGCTCAGCTCACACAAGAATGCACCCAGACAGGCCTTGAAAGTCTCCAGAGGAGGAGAAATGAAAATAATTGATTTACCTTATTACCCAAAATGATTCAGATCAAAGCTTTGCAAAGCAATAGTCACAGTCTGAGAGTTGAGATCTCTCAGAGGGGCTGATGTGGTTAGCGTTACCCTTTTGACAGCCAAATCATTTTTTCCCACTCCATCTCATTGGTAGGGATAGGTCTGAGCTCTGAGCATCTGTCACTGCACTTTAAGCATGGCAATGAGCAATCAGAAAACCTTAGTGACTTCTAAGATGATTTCATCTAAAACATAAGGGTAGTTCTGAAATCCGATTTGAGCTGTCTCCGGTCCACTGTACAACGTGTGTTAAGAAAGTGAGATTGGATGCCTTCTGCCTTCAAACAGGAGTGGAAGTTGCAAAAGCCTGTTTTGCTAGCAGAGATGTGCTTTGAAATCTGAATCACAGAATCACACAGAACTTCTTAGATTGGAAAAGCCCTTCAAGCTCATCGAGTCCAAGCGTTGGTTTCACACGGACAGGTCCTTGACTAAACCAAACCCCTCAGCACATCTAGTCACTGTGAATCACTATGGTTGGAAGGGACCACCAGGATAGAATAGAATAGAATAGAATAGAATCAATCAGGTTGGAAGAGACCTCCAAGATCATCCAGTCCAACCTAGCACCCAGCCCTGGATCATCCAGTCCAACCTTCATCCCAGCATCTTTAATCACTAGACCATAACCTCGAGCTCCACATCCCTGAATGTCCCAGACCTAATCCTTACAGGTAATCTCCAAAGCAGCATGACATAAACACAAAGGATCTACACACCTGACTCCAAACACCCTCTAAATTCACACCCTCCAGGTATTCAGATCTGCTTTGGCTATGGCTCCAAAGATTAAACAGACTTCAAGAGACCCTCTAATCCATCTGCCTGCCTTTGGACACAGACTTCATTCTCTCTTCCAAGCAGATATTGCAAAGCTCACTGGTTTCGTGTTGCTCAACAGCTCAAGGGCTCTGCTGTAAGACTAAGGGAGAAGAGCTGCTTTCTAAGTTATTTTAGTCTGAGTGTTTGGGCTCTTCTGAAATTAGTAGAATATTATCAGTAGCCTCTTGTCCTTATGAAGGTCAGAGAGAGAGTGTGACAGTGGTTTCTACAGCAACACAGTGAAAGCTTGGTCTACCTCTTAGGGCAGGGAGAATATTATTTGAACCATAACATAAGTCAGGTGAAAATCCTCCCATCCTGCAGAAGAAGAAATATGTTGCTATCTAGTGGTGACTAACTGGCCTGTGAAATACTGTCCAGTTAGTGTCAGTGGGATCAGGGCAAGGACAAGCCACAGAAAGCACAAGTGAAACTGGCTGCAGCAGAAATCATTCTGTTTATAGGGTGGCTGGTGGAGAGGAGTCATAGTTTGAGCCGCTCCATTTGCTCCTGCGAGCCTTTATTTCATGCTGTCACTGGACAGGCATTTTCCAAAGCCCTAAAGAAGACAAAAGCCATTGCTCATAATCACTCATTATGAATTGCTACAGCTCTTTGAGTCCAGTCAGCACTTACCAGCCAGTCTTTAAACACCAGCACTATGAGGTGTATTTATTGCATTTTAATTGCTGCATCAACACACATCTGACTTTGCTGAGCATCTTCTGCCGAGGCTATTAGACTTCTGGAGAAGCTGCTCATCTCAGGCACAGGCATCCCCTAGTAAGCAGATTCCCACTGGGCAAAGCTCATTAATTAATGAGAAGCTCTGGATTAGCATTTTGAAGCCAGGAATGGAAGTGGCCAGCTAAGAGCAACTGAATGAAAATTAAAGCAGACTGCCTGGCCACAGCAGGACACAGATGCATGCTCTTCATTTCTCTGCTGACTTCCCCACCACCCTTCAACTGCAGCAGGAGCTATCTGGCACTCTTGAAAAGGCTTCAGAAACTTGCAGTGCTGATAAGAGCAGGGGAGAGAGGGAAATTTGGCAATTTGAGGAAATGATAGTGTCAGAGGTGTCCAGTAAGCACTGTCAGTCTTCAGGTGTGTTAGCCTGGAGACTTCAAGATTTCAGACTCTGGAATGGGAGCAGTCTTAAGGAGGTTAATGTTATAGAATCACAGAATCATAGAATCAACCAAGTTGGAAGAGACCTCCAAGATCATCCACTCCAAACTAGCACCCAGCCCTATCCAGTCAACCAGACCATGGCACTGAGTGCCTCATCCAGGCTTTTCCAGACCTCCAGGGATGGTGACTCCACCACCTCCCTGGGCAGCTCATTCCAATGCCAATCACTCTCTCTGCCAACAACTTCCTCCTAACATCCAGCCTAGACCTCCCCCTGCCACAACTTGAGACTGTGTCCCCTTGTTCTGTCACTGGTTGCCTGGCAGAAGAGACCAACCCCAGCTGGCTACAGCCTCCCTTCAGGTAGTTGTAGACAGCAATAAGGTCTGCCCTGAGCCTCCTCTTCTCCAGGCTAAACAATCCCAGCTCCCTCAGCCTCTCCTCGTAGGGCTGTGCTCGAGGCCTCTCACCAGCCTCGTTGCCCTTCTCTGGACACATTCAAGCATCTCAATGTCCCTCTTAAACTGGGGGGCCCAGAACTGGACACAGTACTCAAGGTGTGGTCTAACCAGAGCAGAGTTCAGGGACAGAATGACCTCCCTGCTCCTGCTGGCCACACCATTCCTGATGCAGGCCAGGATGCCACTGGCTCTCTTGGCCACCTGGGCACACTGCTGGCTCATGTTCAGAGTTCTTCCCTGCTACAGGCTCTTTGTTCTGGTTAGGGCAGTACAGACACAGCCTACAGTGTCACTTCAGGTCTTTTGCTAACAGAAAATCTCAAAGCATATGTGTGAGTACTACCTGCATCAGCCATCAAGCCTCACACCAAACCTGGTCGTTTCCTAACGAGCTTTCAGTTTAAGTAGAGGAGAGAGATAAGGAGAAGGAAGGAGACTGCTTTTCCTCCTGGAGTCCTGTATTCATTCTGTCAGACAGAGGAAAAGAAAACCTCGACTGACCTAAAACCCTATCAACTCTAATATCGCACTGAGGCAGACTGGAGGTTGGTGCCAGCTTGGCTTTTGTGAAGGGAAGCAGCAGTGGAGAGGTCTGGGATGTCCTCTAGTGGCCATGGCGGCAAAGTGGGAGCTGGAGCAGGGAAATGCAGCTCTTCTGGAAAGAAGCAGATAATAGCTTTCCCTAAGCATTTCCTTGGCTTCCTACAGAGACAAGTCTGGAGAGTTCCAGATATTTTTGTCTGTTGTTAAATTCAGCCTCGAGTTGCCATTACGAGCCCCACTAAGAGCCTGATCATTCACAGCATGAATCCTCTATTGCCACACTGAATAAAGCAAAGCAGTTGCCATTGCTGCAAGGAGGAGAGAAATAATGCTCCTACATTACAGGCATGGCTGTAAAGCAGATCTGAAAGCACTTCGGTGCCAGTCTTCTCCGGGTGCTTTGAGTTTAGTAGATGCACAGGCACAGAGCTCTGGCTCAGTGTGAACCTCTCTTACTTTTAGAATGAAACAGTTATCAGGCAGGGAGTCTGAAATAAGGCATTGTCTCCAAACAGGGAGGATCTTGATCACACACACATGCAGTAGAAAGTTTGAGGGAAGTTCTTAATACCTCAGTCATAACAGCACATTTCACCTGTCCGACTTGGGAGGATTGATTTAGTCTCTGCTCATCTTTAGAAAGCCATAGAGTCAATTCAGGTTGCCAAGTGCTGAGAAACCCTGCAAAATCCAGCTGATGGCTCTGTTTGAGAGCAAAGTCTCTGAACAGGGAGGATCTTGGTCACACACACATGCAGTAGAAAGTTTGAGGGAAGCTCTTAATACCTAAGTCATAACAGCACATTTCACCTGTCCGACTTAGAACCATAGAATCAACCAGGTTGGAATAGACCTCCAACATCATCCAGGCCAACCTAGCACCCAGCCCTATCCAGTCAACTACACCATGGCACTAAGTGCCTCATCCAGGCTTTTCCTGAACACCCCCAGGGACAGAGACTCCACCACCTCCCTGGGCAGCCCATTCCAATGCCAATCACTCTCTCTGACAACAACTTCCTCCTAACATCCAGCATAGACCTCCCCTGGCACAACTTGAGACTGTGTCCCCTTGTGCTGTTACTGGTTGTCTGGGAGAAGAGACCAACCCCTCCTGGCTACAGCCTCCCTTCAGGTAGTTGTAGACAGCAATGAGGTCTGCCCTGAGCCTCCTCTTCTGCAGGCTGCACACCCCCAGCTCCCTCAGCCTCTCCTCATAGGGTTTGTGCTCCAGACCCCTCACCAGCTTCGTCGCCCTTCTCTGGACATGTTCCAGCACCTCAATATCTCTCTTGGGACCCTGCAAAATCCAGCTGGTGGCTCTATTTGGAAGGAAAGTCTCTAAACAGGGAGGATCTTGATCACACACACATGCAGTAGAAAGTTTGAGGGAAGCTCTTAACACCTCAGTCATAACAGCACATTTCACCTGTCCGACTTGGGAGGATTGATTTTGCCTCTGCTCATCTTTAGAAAGTCGTAGAGTCAATTCAGGTTGCCAAGTGTTCAGAAACCCTGAATAATCCAGCTGGTGGCTCTGTTTGAGGGCAAAGTGATGAAGAACTGAGTACTGTGTTCAGTTCTGGGCCCCCCAGTTTAGAAGGGACATTGAAATCCTTGAGCGTGTCCAGAGAAGGGCGACGAGGCTGGTGAGAGGCCTCGAGCACAGCCCTACGAGGAGAGGCTGAGGGAGCTGGGATTGTTTAGCCTGGAGAAGAGGAGGCTCAGGGCAGACCTTATTGCTGTCTACAACTACCTGAGGGGTGGTTGTGGCCAGGGGGAGGTTGTTCTCTTCTCTCAGGTGGCCAGCGCCAGAACGAGAGGACACAGCCTCAGGCTGCACCGGGGGAGGTTTAGGCTTGAGGTGAGGAGAAAGTTCTTCCCTGAGAGAGTCATTGGACACTGGAATGGGCTGCCCAGGGAGGTGGTGGAGTCGCCGTCCCTGGAGCTGTTCAAGGCAGGATTGGACGTGGCACTTGGTGCCATGGTCTAGCCTTGAGCTCTGTGCTAACGGCTTGGACTTGATGATCTGTGAGGTCTCTTCCAACCTTGGTGATACTGTGAGACTGTGATAACCCTAGCACTACATGAAGAACTCCAGCACTGCATGAAGAACCCTAGCACTACCTTTCTTCACAGCAGACAAAATAGATGCGGTCTGAAGAAGCCACAACTTATTTTTCTCCCAGAGCGCTTAAAAATTAGTTCAACTTGGAGTAAACGTTGCAGTCAATTTGTTTCTCCACTCTCTGACCTGCTTTGTTGGTAATGTGAGAGTAATACAAAAAATTGATTGACAGAAGTGACACACAAGAGTGTGTCTGCAGAGCAGAGAGCAAAGCCTGCCCGCGCTCGCGGGGAGGACTATTACCGATTGCTACAAGACCGTTTCTCAGAATGGTTTATAAGGCATCAGCAAGTCTTTAATTTAACTGTGTGCCATTATTACATGCTGAGTGTGGTTTATTATTGTACTAATAAACCATAAAGAAGACTCTCTAACTTCATTACCACAGTCAATTGCCATGTGCAATGTTAATTTGCCAACAGGTCGTTAATTGCCGGTACTTGCTGAAACGGAGACGCAAAGCAAAACTATTGGGCAAAGTTTCCTTTCCAGATTCTCTTCTGCTGGCAGAAGTAGCACTGAGCACACACAGAAAGAGCTGTGGTCTGCCAGCAGAAAGGCTCTACCTCTGCACTAAATGCAATGGACTCCTCAAATCAAGAGAGATGTTGAGATACTGGAAGGTGTCCAGAGAAGGGCAATGAAGCTGGTGAGGGGCCTGGAGCATTCACTCTGTGCTGGGTCAGGAACTGACTGAAAGGCTGAGCCCAGAGAGTGGTGGCGAATGGTGCCACATCCAGTTGGCAGCTGTCACCAGTGGTGTCCCCCAGGGATCAGTGCGGGGCCCGGCCCTGTTCAATATCTTTATTGATGATCTGGACGAGGGGATTGAGTCCAGCATCATTAAGTTTGTGGATGACACCAAGCTAAGAGCAGGTGTTGATCTGTTGGAAGGCAGGAGAGCCCTGCAGAGGGACCTGGCCAGGCTGGATGGGTGGGCAGAGGCCAATGGGATGAGACTAAACAAGGCCAAGTGCAGGGTTCTGCACTTTGGCCACAACAAC
>WAAF01009628.1:2778-14758 GCA_013400475.1 Tricholaema leucomelas | reverse complement strand
GGTGTTCAGGAAAAGCCTGGATGAGGCACTTAGTGCCATGGTCTGGTTGACTGGATAGGGCTGGGTGCTAGGTTGGCCTGGATGATCTTGGAGGTCTCTTCCAACCTGGTCGATTCGATTCGATTCGATTCGATTCGATTCGATTCTATTCTATTCTATTCTATTCTATCCTATTCTATTCTATCCTATTCTATACAGCTCTGTGAGGAGAGGCTGAGGGAGCTGGGGGTGTGCAGCCTGCAGAAGAGGAGGCTCAGGGCAGACCTCATTGATGTCTGCAGCTACCTGATGGGGCAGAGCTACGTCTGTCGCTCTGGAGGAGCAGACAACAGACAACTTTTAAAAGAGGTCACAAAAGTCCAGCTGCAGTTCTTCTCCCACTCCTAAGCTGAAGCTGTGTGAGATGTAAAGGAGTACTTGACAAATTACATCTTCCAAAGAACAAATCTTTCCTGCTCGTGAACTTTTGATTAGCACTGTCACCCTCCCGGTGCTACGCATCACAGACAATTAGAAGCACTTTCTGCCCTAGAAAGCTAGAACTCAAACTCCCTGCTTAGTATGCAAATGCACTACCTGACTTGTGCATGTGTGTCAAGAATTTATGCAGCAGTGTAGTCAGAGGAAGCTTGCCACTAGCATCAGCTGGTACACTAAGCCCTTTCCCTGTAAGCGAGGTGTGCATCAATACATTAATGCATTTTACATGCCTACTTTTGGGAGGGGGAGGGAAAGAAAGTGTCGTTTTTCTATGAGTAGATAAATACTCTTGTAACTGCACTTACAATATTAATTAAGTGATGTTTGCTCTTAAGCAGCCATGTAACAAGCAGTAATTGATTGGGTGGACTCTTACTTCCAGGCTGAAACAACGTTTGTTATCTCTGCTCGCCGCTTTTAGCTACCAGGTTTTGCCTAAGAGAATTAGATCAAATTGGCAGCGTGGTTTGGGCTGCTTTTTTTTTCTGCTGGGTTTTGATGTTATCTCTGAGGAGCAGGCAATCACAGCAATCAGAGCCTGCAGCAAGCATCGCCCACTTTGCAGGGTGTGAGATAATTAGGTGCTGCGTGGTGAATGAGAGCGACGTGGAGAAAATAAACAATGCCTTCCACATTGTGTGGACCAGAAGGGGGCAAGGAGAAGCAGAAGTCAGTGTTGCTTACTCTCCTGAAGCACAGAATGCATTGGGTTGGAAGGGACAGGCTGGAGGGAAGGGATGCCATCCAGAGGGACCTCGGCAGGGTGGAGAAGTGGGCACAAGCCAAACTCTTGTGGTTCAACAAGACCAAGTGCAAGGTCCTGCATCTGGGTCGAGGCAATCCCAAGCACAAATCCAGGCTGGGCAGTGACTGGCTGGAAAGCAGCCCTGAGGAGAGGGACTTAGAGGTGCTGGTGAACAAGAAGCTGCCAGGGCAGCATCACCTATGCCAGATCACACAGGAACGTGTCCAGGTGGGGTTTGAATATCTTCAGAGAGGGAGACTCCACAACCCCCTTGGGCAGCCTGTTCCAGTCTTCTGTCACCCTCACAGAGAAAAAAAATCCTCCTCATGTTTACATGAAACTTCCTATGCCTCAGTTTCCACTCATTGCCTCTTGTCCTATCATCAGGCATCACTGAGGAGAGCCTGGCTCCAGCCTCCTGGCACTCACCCTGCACATATTCACAAACATTGCTGATGTCACCTCTCAGTCTGGTCTTCTCCAAGCAGCAGACCCCCAGCTCCCTCAGTCTCTCCTCATAAGAGAAATGTTCCGTTCCCTTAATCTGCACTGGACTCTCTCAAGCACCACCTCACTGGGTAATCTGCTCCAGTGTTCCACCACCTTCATGGTAAAGAACTTCTTCCTAATGTGCAATCTAAATCTACCTTTCTCTAGTTAAAACCATTACCCCTTACATTATTGCTACATAACCATGGACACTCAGTTAATACTGTTGAGTTGCACCCACTGAGCAAGCTCCTTTAGGTGAACTGAATGGTATAAGCTCCTGGGCAGTGATCAGCACTTCCTTGCAGTCCTACATGATGAACATCTTCATGGAAGTTAACTCTTGCCCTTAGAGCAAGTAGTTGGTGCAAGAAGAGAGCTGGGACAAAGCATTTTGTGCTGTAGAATTGCCTGCGTGTTGTGTTCACTGCTGTTACCCAGTGAGGAGGCTCTGGGGGTGCTGATTGATACCCACCTGAACATGAGCCAGCAGTGTGCCCAGGTGGCCAAGAGAGCCAATGGCATCCTGGCCTGCATCAGGAATGGTGTGGCCAGCAGGAGCAGGGAGGTCATTCTGCCCCTGTACTCTGCACTGGTTAGACCACACCTTGAGTACTGTGTTCAGTTCTGGGGCCCCCAGTTTAAGAGGGACATTGAGATGCTTGAACGTGTCCAGAGAAGGGCAACGAGGCTGGGGAGAGGCCTCGAGCACAGCCCTACGAGGAGAGGCTGAGGGAGCTGGGATTGGTTAGCCTGGAGAAGAGGAGGCTCAGGGCAGACCTCATTGCTGTCTACAACTACCTGAGGGGTGGTTGTAGCCAGGAGGAGGTTGCTCTCTTCTCTCAGGCAGCCAGCACCAGAACAAGAGGACACAGCCTCAAGCTGTGCCAGGGGAAATTTAGGCTTGAGGTGAGGAGAAAGTTCTTCCCTGAGAGAGTCATTGGCTACTGGAATGGGCTGCCCAGGGAGGTGGTGGAGTCGCCATCCCTGGAGCTGTTCAAGGCAGGATTGGACGTGGCACTTGGTGCCATGGTCTAGCCTTGAGCTCTGTGCTAACGGCTTGGACTTGATGATCTGTGAGGTCTCTTCCAACCTTGGTGATACTGTGAGACTGTGAGACTGTGATTTCAGTGGTGTTCCAGGCTGTGAAAATGACTCTGTGTATCATAGAGTAGAGAACAGTAGGAAGAACTGGGATGTAGCTAGGTCCTTTCTGACTGCCAAAAAGCTTTTGACTGCCCAGAAACTTTTCTAAGGCAAATTGTTCCGCTGACAAGTCCTGTGTCTTCTTATCTAGATATGCATTCCCAGTTTTCTTTAACACCTCTCTGATTCTCTAGCTGGTCAAAGAAGGATACAATCAATATTTACCTTTTCATGCTGTGTACAAAGGCTTTATAGGATTTCTTTGGGGATAACTCTTTGACATCAGTCTGAAAGATGGCAAACACTACTGACTCTTTTTACCTTCAAGAGCTACATTCAATCCTGTCATGCAGTATTACAGCATATAACCTCTGTTCTTTGCCTCTAATACAAGATATGCTGTACAAAATATATCAACAGATAGAGGGCAGAGATCAGTTTTTCAGAGCATGTATTACAAGGAAAGGGTTTCCACATGAAGCCAGCTGCTAGATGTAAAGCCTGGCTGCTGAGGTTGCCAAAGGGCAAAAATCCCTAACCTGCTTTTTAGATCCATTTGTTTCCCTGAATCTTATTAGCTATTGCCTTAGACTCTAAATTTGGAAAAGCCTCAGTACAAACTGAAAAACTTTGGGGTATTTTTACTCTTCTGGCAACCCAGAAGTCTTACGAGCTGAGAATCAGGCACATGAATTTCAGTGTCATTGGCTATATGCCTGGCAGGCATCCGTGACAGCCTCAAACCACATGCTTGTGTTCTAGCTGAAGGCAGCTCTTGCCTTGTTGTTTATCAGCTTCCCCCTCAAGGCAAGAATCATGAGCAATTCCTGCCAACATGCAGTGATGGGACAAAGGGCTTAAAATCAAAAGAAGGGTACACCTTGAGTACCGTGTCCAGTTCTGGGCTCCTCAATTCAAGAGAGATGTTGAGGTGCTGGAAGGTGTCCAGAGAAGGGCAACAAGGCTGGGGAAGGGCCTGGAACACAAACCCTATGAGGAGAGGCTGAGGGAGCTGGGGGTGTGCAGCCTGCAGAAGAGGAGGCTCAGGGCAGACCTCATTGCTGTCTACAACTACCTGAAGGGAGGCTGTAGCCAGGTGGGGTTGGGCTCTTCTGCCAGGCAACCAGCAATAGAACAAGGGGACAGAGTCTCAAGTTGTGCCAGGGGAGGTCTAGGCTGGATGTTAGGAGGAAGTTGTTGTCAGAGAGAGTGATTGGCATTGGAATGGGCTGCCCAGGGAGGTGGTGGAGTCACCATCCCTGGAGATGTTCTGGAAAAGCCTGGATGAGGCACTTAGTGCCATGGTGTATTTGACTGTCTAGGGCTGAGTGCTAGGTTGGCCTGGATGATCTTGGAGGTCTCTTCCAACCTGGTTGATTCTATTCTATTCTATTTAGACGAGATGTTAGGAAGATGTTCTGAGGGTGGTGAAGCACTGCAACAGGCATCCCGGAGAGGCTGTGATGCCCCATTGCTGGAGGTGCTCAAGACCAAGTTCAACACAGCTTTGGGCAACCTGATCTAGTGAAAGATGTCCTTGCTCACAGTGGAGGGGTTTGAACTTGATGATCTTTAAGGTCCTTCCAACCCAAACCGCTCTGTGATTTTGTGTGTAACTCTGCAGGATATGAGTCTCCATCAGCAGAACAAGCTAGGAATTCAGCTCAGATAACTCTTCCTGACTTTACTGACTGTGTCATCCCAGGGGTTAGTTCAGGTTGCAAAAGGAAGCACAGACCTTATCTATGTGTTTTTGAGCAGTGCCAGAACTTTAGGCTGACCTCTAGGACAGAGATGATAGTAAAGCTACTAGAGTCTACTAATAAACTCTCTGCAGCCTACTAGTAAACTCTCTGCATCACAGAAATTCAGGTATGCTCTGTTAGGTCATTCAGATCTGGCTCCTGCCTCAGAAAACTTTAGATGTTTATGTAAGCTCCCTAAGGTGCCACATTGCTGTGCATCCACTACAATCCGTGGACAGCCAGAAGCCTGTGAAAACAAGGGTTAGCCCACCTAAAGTAAGCTGTGAGGATAACTGCAATAAAGAATGTGAGACACTGGGGTGGAGAATGAAGGTGTTGAGAGAAGAGAAGCCACTGCAAAGCTCCTTATGTTCTGTAAGAAGTGCTGGAGTTCCTGGAGTTCGTTGTACCAAGACCTGCTGAGACCTTGATTAGCAGAAGCATTCGAGTGGTTTTGGCTCATTTTCTGAGACACCTGAGAGAAGAAACTGCAGTCTCAGGATACAACCCAACTTCTGCTTTTGTGACTAAGACTAATTTACCTTTGTTCCTCACAGAATTTGTCTATGTTCATCTGGAAGTCCACTGGTGGGTGCAGGCACCACAGAGATTTCTGTGGACTGTACATCTAAGATTTCATACCTACCCCACAGACAAGTTTTTCAACCACTCTTGAAGTCCAGCAGAGGACTGCAGTGGGTTTTGCAGTGACACAGGTTACCCTGCAGGGTGGATATACACCACTGCATGGCCCCAGCTGTAGCATTTGCGGCTGGGGAACTACTGATTGCTGGAGCGGATCCAGAGGAGAGCCACAAAGATGCTCAGAGGGCTGCAGCACCTCTGCTATGAGGACAGGCTGAGAGAGTTGGGGCTCTGCAGCCTGGAGAAGAGAAGGCTTCGAGGAGACCTTAGAGTGGCTTTGCAGTATCTGAAGGGAGCCTACAGGAAGGCTGGGGAGGGACTATTGACAAGGTCTGGTAATGTCAGGACAAGGGGGAATGGGTTTAAGCTGGAAGAGGGGAGATTTAGACTGGATGTTAGGAGGAAGTTCTTTACAGTGAGGGTGGTAAGACACTGGCACAGGTTGCCCAGGGAGGTTGTGGATGCTTCCTCCCTGGAAGTGTTTAAAGCCAGGCTGGATGAGGCCTTGAGCAACCTGCTCTAGTGGGAGGTGTCCCTGCCTATGGCAGGGGGTTGGAGCTGGATGATCCTTGAGGTCCCTTCCAACCTAAACCGTTCTATGATTCCATAATTCTATGATTCTCTGCCACCTTCTCATGAGTTCTCCTTTTCTGTGCTGCCAGAAGTCCTGGAGCACAACACAGTGACTGCAGCCTTGGTGTCAGCACAGCATGAGCACAAACAACTATGCAGCTGCATGGCTTTTCCCTCCTGGAGCTGGAAGATCTGCACTGCAGATACATCCTGGGATCTTCTGCTTGCTGTGGTTCTCCAATACAGCTTTCCTCTCGCAAGGCTTTCTCTGCCTTTCTCATTAGGAAATCAAGAATCACTGATCCTAACTTTGCCCATAATCTTAACTCTTTAACCCCAATTTCTTTCTGAACTATTTATTTCAGACTTTTCTATTATTTCTTTGGGCAGCACTGACAGTTGTGGAATGATGAAATGTCTTGCAACCATGGCAACGCAGCGCACTCATTGGGAAGTTTTCTGATACTAAAGGAATTAGTTTGCCACAGCTTCCCACTTTGGGTTCCCTATGAGATTCCCAGGCTCACCAGGTTGTTTAAAAGCACAGAATTCATTGACTGATCAGGTGAGACCGCAGAGAATCGCTCTGATACGCTACACAGCATCTGCCCCTGGAGCATGTGCCAGGAATAAGCCCTAAGGTAGCTGCTTATGAAAGGTATCAAGCTGGAAAAAAGGGAAGAATTGTTAAAGGGTACTTTTGTTCTACTCCTCTCTTGAATTCCCTTGCTTCAGATATAAGCTTTCATTTTGCAGAGATCTGGTTTGATTTGTTAGGAGAACCCCAAGCCCTACTACTGGCAACAATAAGCAGTTCCTCTACTCCACAAGGCTGGTGAAGGGCCTGGAACACAAACCCTATGAGGAGAGGCTGAGGGAGCTGGGGGTGTGCAGCCTGCAGAAGAGGAGGCTCAGGGCAGACCTCATTGCTGTCTACATCTACCTGAAGGGAGGCTGTAGCCAGGTGGGGTTGGTCTCTTCTCCAAGACAACCAGCAACAGAACAAGGGGACACAGTCTCAAGTTGTGCCAGGGGAGGTCTAGGCTGGATGTTAGGAGGAAGTTGTTGGCAGAGAGAGTGATTGGCATTGGAATGGGCTGCCCAGGGAGGTGGTGGAGTCACCGTCCCTGGAGGTGTTCAAGCAAAGCCTGGATGAGGCACTTAGTGCCATGGTCTGGTTGACTGGATAGGGCTGGGTGCTAGGTTGGACTGGATGATCTTGGAGGTCTCTTCCAACCTGGTTGATTCTATTCTATTCCTTTCACCTTGCCACCTTTTTGCCTTCAGTGAGAAGAGATTTGTGTTTGCTAAAATCACTGCTCCCTCCTCTGTAAATATTGCCCACAATTTACCCTTCCTCATTCTCTCTCTCTCTCTCTCCTGTATTTATATCTGATCTTACTCTTTTCCCTCTGCATTATGCCACATTAAAATCTCCTAAGTACATGACAAATGGTGACTGCTAATGCATAAAGGAAAATTAATAAAGCCAGAAGAGGACATGGAATCAATAATCTAATTCTGACAGCTTGCTTTGTCTCTGTGGCCAGGCTGTAAGGATGTACCAGTGTTTCCCTCTGTTCAAAATTAATTGAACTATTTTATCATATCAGATAAGAGTGCACTCTTTGTGCTATTGAAGTGATAATTATGACATGATAATTACAGTCTGTGGCCTGCACGATTCTGTGAGTGAGTCAGCACAGGCAATTAGTTTGAGACAGCAACTTTATGTGAATGTGTCCCTCCAGACAGGAGCTACAGGCTAGTCTAGCTGCTTATTATCTCTGTTCCCCAAGCCTCCTTATTCACAGGAGGATAGGGTTTGTTGTGCTTGGGGGCGGGGAGGGATTTGAAGGTTTGGGTTTTGATTTTGTTTCCAGATTTGCATAAGCATAATGATTGCAGGAATCAAAGGGAGGAAAAGATGGAAACAGCAGCAGTCTGTAGGGTCATGGATTCTGAGCTCTGCGCCGGTGTCCTTTGAGAAATTCTCTTTGATGCTGGAATGATTTGGGCTCCTCTTGCCTGCTGCACCTTGGTGTGACTCCATTAAAACTGCTCAGCCTTGGAGTTTTATAAATCATCCATCACTAATATCCTGCTAACTACTCCATGTTGTGGGTGCAGAGTGTGAAATAGATCAAGCCTTGATGCTGTGCAAGCATTGCTCACCTGTACCTAAGATGCTGATATGTTAATGATGCTGGTGCAGCTACAGATCCAAACACAGAAAGAGTGTGAAACAGATCAAGCCTTGATGCTGTGCAAACACTGCTCACCTGTACCTAAGATGCTGATATGTTAACGATGCTGGTGCAGCTACAGATCCAAACACAGAAAGAGTGTGAAATAGATCAAGCCTTGATGCTGTGCAAGCACTGCTCACCAGTACCTAAGATGCTGATATGTTAACAGTGCTGCTGTAGCCACAAATCCAAACACAGAGTGTGAAATAGATCAAGCCTTGATGCTGTGCAAGCACTGCTCACCAGTACCTAAGATGCTGATATGTTAATGATGCTGCTGTAGCCACAAATCCAGACACAGAAAGTGTGTGAAATAGATCAAGCCTTGATGCTGTGCAAACACTGCTCACCAGTACCTAAGATGCTGATATGTTAATGATGCTGCTGTAGCCACAAATCCAAACACAGAACCCTGCAAGCTGCTAAGAAAAAAGCTAACTTTATTCCACCTAGGCCTATAATGTTCCTCTGAGCTCACTGAAAAGGCACAAGAAGACCTAGGAAGAAGCAAGACAAAATTCCTGTCAACAGGTAAATCTATAAGCATCAAATGTTGCTGAATCATAGAATCAATTAGTTTGGAAAAGACCTCCAAGATCATCCAGTCCAACTGATTGGCATTGGAATGGGCTGCCCAGGGAGGTGGTGGAGTCACTGTCCCCAAAGGAGTTGAAGAAAAGCCTGGCTGAGGCACTTCGTGCCATGGTCTGGTTGACTGGCTAGGGCTGGGTGCTAGGTTCACCCAGTCTTATCCAGTCAACTAGACCACGGCACTAAGTGCCTCATCCAGGCTTTAAGAACTGCTTAGTTTTGGCAAGCTCAAAGGATGAGAGTATTGCATCCCAAACCATGTACAGTCTGCACCAGGAGACAGAATCACAGAATCAGAATCACAGAATGATAGGGGTTGGAAGAGACCTCTGGAGATCATCTAGTCCAACCCTCCTGCCAGAGTAGGTTCACTTAGAGCAGGTTGCACAGGATGGCATCTGGGTGAGTTTTCAATTACTCCAGAGATGAAGACTTCACCACCTCTCTGGGAAGCCTCTTTCAGAGCTCTACCACCCTCCAAGAGGTTGCTTCTTACGTTTAGATGGAACTTCCTATGTTCAAGTTTGTGCCTGTTACCTTGTGGCCTGTCACTAGGGACCACTAAAAGAAGACAGGCTCCATCTTCCTGACACCCACCCTTGATAAATTTCCATAGAATCATAGAATCAATCAGGTTGGAAGAGACCTCCAAGATCATCCAGGCCAACCTAGCACCCAGCCCTATCCAGTCAACTAAACCATGGCACTAAGTGCCTCATCCAGGCTTTGCTTCAACACTTCTGGGATGGCTACTTCACCACCTCCCTGGGCAGCCCATTCCAATGCCAATCACTCTCTCTGACAACAACTTCCCCCTAACATCCAGCCTAGACCTCCCCTGGCACAACTTGAGACTGTGTCCCCTTGTTCTGTCACTGGTTGCCTGGCAGAAGAGACCAACCCCACCTGGCTACAGCCTCCCTTCAGGTAGTTGTAGACAGCAATGAGGTTACCCCTGAGCCTTCTCTTCTCCAGGCTAAGCAACCCCAGCTGCCTCAGCCTCTCATCACAGGGCTGTATTCCAGGCTCCTCACCAGCTTCGTCGCCCTCCTCTGGACACCTTCCAGTATCTCAACATCTCTCTTGAATTGAGGAACCCAGAACACGGTGTAGATAGAGGTATATGCAGATAGGGAAGTAATGAAACAGTTTTGAGAGACATGAGAGTGCAGTCACACATCATGGAAGTGATATTGCCAGGTTGTTTGCTTTTAGAGGGAAGGCTGGAAAGAAGGAGAGTGTTCTTTGCTTTTAGAGGGAAGGCTGGAAAGAAGGAGAGTGTTCTTTGCTTTTAGAGGGAAGGCTGGAAAGAAGGAGAGTGTTCTTTGCTTTTAGAGGGAAAGCTGGAAAGAAGGAGAGTGTTGTCTGATTTCTAGGTGTCCTTTTCTTGATTAGTCCCAGGCTAAAAAGGATTCATCCTCACCTGAGAATAAATCAGCAGTGCATTGTGATTAATAATACTGAGGGCAACACTGTGGAATATGAAGAGAAAACACAATATGAAACATCTGCTTGCTAAGTGAACATCATCCATCCTGTGAGCTGATGAGACAGAGGCAGTAACGTTTTGTTACTGTGCAATTAGTGGTGATGCACACCAGCAGGATCCAAAAGAGCTGATTTAAGGTCACCTTTCCTACCTTCACAGTGTTGCCACCCTCATTTCCTTTGGCTCTGTGTGCAATTATACCTCAGCTGTATTATTCATTTACCACAGTGTTTATCTCTAAGCTGCTTCCACCCTCGGCGTGCAGATATGAGCGGCACAAGGATCGAACCTGATGGAGAGGACATATTTTTATTCCTTGAACCTGGTGGTATGTTACCATCTGTGAAACTTCCAAAAAGGTGCCATTCCCTCATCCTAG
Organism: Tricholaema leucomelas; assembly: GCA_013400475.1. NCBI lineage: Eukaryota > Metazoa > Chordata > Aves > Piciformes > Lybiidae > Tricholaema lacrymosa > Tricholaema leucomelas. Next base: position 4,227 of record WAAF01009628.1, on the reverse strand, counting down.
ATCTCTAGTGGTTGTGATGAGCTGCAAGGGAGCTGTCAGCAGGCAGGATTCATGCATAACATATTGCCTGCTGATAAAAGGAACCAGCACATATCAACATGCGTACAACATGTCGCTGTTAGGGCTAGAGGTGGAGTTCAAGATGCTCTGCTCACATTGCAATGCTCTGCTGAACTCTGCATTGTGCTAGTTTGAAGCTAGCTGGACCATTTTGGTGAGAAGAATTAGATGCTAGGCTGTGAAAAGGAAACAATGGTGACGTCTGCTGCACTCATAGGCTTGCTGAGATGTACAAAAAACAAGAACACAAACATAGATAACAGAGTTGCTCTCTGGCTCTGGCTGCGTGCACTCTTCTCCCTAACCTGCTGTCTGTGTAACTAATCCTTCTGCTTTCTAACTCCCCCTGGCCAATTCTCCAAACTCATCTTGAACATAAGGCAAAGTCTGGGATAAGGTAGAGGAGTGGAAAGGAGGTGGAAGGGTGGTTGGAAGCCCCTCCTGGGGACTCTGGTTTCTGGGAGGGCTGTTGTGTTTCTGTATTAGTTTTAACTTGAGTGTTTCTGTCTGCAGCTGTCTAGATTGTAAATACCTGATTGGATATTGTGTTAAGCTGTAAATATAAAGCTCCATTCTAATTTCCAGCTTGGCTGAATCTAGTCTGGGTGATTTTCTTAAGTGTGGGGGGACAGAGAACACCCAAACCATCACATGCATACACTAAATGAGAGTGGGATTCATACAGAAGCAAAGCTTGCCCCAGAGATCATCTGGGAGGAAAAATATGTGTCCTGTGGAGTACAAAACAAAGGCAGTTTTGTTTATTGGGAAAGACCATGTAAAATCATAGAATCACAGCATCAATCAAGCATGTTGGAAGAGACCTCCAAGCTCATCCAGTCCAACCTAGCACCCAGCCCTATCCAGTCAACCAGACCATGGCACTAAGTGCCTCAGCCAGGCTTTGCTTCAACACCTCCAGGGACGGTGACTCCACCACCTCCCTGGGCAGCCCATTCCAATGCCAATCACTTTCTCTGCCAACAACTTTCTCCTAACATCCAGCCTAGACCTCCCCTGCCAAAACTTGAGACTGTGTCCCCTTGTTCTGTTGCTGGTTGCCTGGCAGAAGAGACCAACCCCACCTGGCTACAGCCTCCCTTCAGGTAGTTGTAGACTACATGGGCTTTAGAATAAGACTACACTGCATTTATGTCTTACAGTTCAAAACCTGACTGGAAATATTGTCACATACAGTCTAAGTGACATCTGTTTGAGTGACACCTAACAGAATTTACCCTGGACCTGACCTAAGCCCCAGACTCAGTAATAAGAGAAGCTCAAAGATAAATACCATTTTTCTTTTATTGGTGGGGGGTGGTGGTGGTGTTTTTTGTTTTAGATAATGAATCAAATTATTTACAGTTCCCATGGTTGCAGTCAATGTGG
>WAAF01009625.1:0-31873 GCA_013400475.1 Tricholaema leucomelas | reverse complement strand
AACACCTTCCAGCACCTCAACATCTCTCTGCAATTCAGGAGCCCACAGCTGGACACAGCACTCCAGGGCTGGCCTGAGCAGTGCTGAGCACAGGGGCACAAGAACCTCCCTTGTCCTGCTGCCCACACTGCTCCTCAGCCAGCCCAGGATGCCATTGGCTCTGCTGCCTCCTCTTCAGCTACTGGCTACTAGTACCCCACAGTTCCATCAGCAGGAGCTCAGAAAGCAGCAGGGTAAATGCTCATCTTCTTTAAAGAGAGAATTTGATGCTTTCTTCCATCCTTCTCAGGCTGAAGGTCAAGCAACCTTCTGGCTTCCTGCCCCAGACATAACAGCACTGGCACAGTGTGAAGCTCAGGCTGCCAGGAACGTCTGTGCAGATGTGAGAGTTGCCAAGTACCACCCTCAGCCTCAAAGGAACCACTTCTCATGGAGCAGGAGGAGGTTCCTGGGCTTCAACATCACACCAAGGGCCTTTGTACTTCCACAGGAACCAGGCATTCCAAAGATGTGAACAGCAGGGGCTGAGCAGACCCTTTCTGCTCCCAGCTGTTAGTGAATCTCTTCAGCAATGTTCTCCCCTACCCAGTCCACAGCAGGTCACAGGATGAGGCAACTGCTCCCACAGCAGGAACTAAAAAAGGCTCTTAATAAAGACTCCAGAGGAGAACTCCAGCTCCCAGCTCCCTAAAGGTCAGCCCTCACATGCCACTGTCCACACCCTGCCTGCTCTGTGGCCAAGGGACCCATCCCCCAGCTTACTGGTGACAATCTGGACCCAAGCACCCTGGCAGCAGCAGCATTTACCTCTGCAGCAGTTCTTATTCCAGGCTCCAGATCCTCTTGTTTTCCTTCAGGTGCTCACAGAGCTGCCAGGGTGGCTCTGGTTCACTTCCTTCCCCCTTTAGCTCTCTGCCTTGCCATGCTCCCAGTGCTGGCTGGGACAGAAGGGTTGCCCAGCCAGTGGAGGGAGAAAGGGAGAGGGAAGGCACAGAGGGACACAAGAGAAAGGCTGGGGTGAAAAGAAGTCTTGCAGGAGACAACTGAAGGCAGAGAGAATGAGAAGCTTGCACTACTTGACTAAGTGACTCCAGACAGCAGCTGGCACTCTCCCAGTCCTGCCAGCACCAAAACTCCTCAGTTCAACAGGGACAGAGTCCAACAGAGAGTTATGAGGATGATGAAGGGACTGGAACATCTCTGCTTTGGAGAAAGGCTGAGAGCCCTGAGGCTGGTTAGTCTGGAGGAGAGGAGGCTGAGAGGGGACTTGATCAATGTCTGTAAACCTCTGAGGGGTGAGTGGCAGGATGAAGGTGCCAGGAACAGGACAAGGAACAAGAGATACAAGCTGGAACCCAGGAAGTTGCACCTCAACATGAGGAGAAAGTTGTTTGGTGTGAGGGTACTGGAGGCCTGGAGCAGGCTGCCCAGAGAGGTTGTGGAGTCTCCTCTGGAGGCTTTCCAAACCCATCCAGATGCATTCCTGTGTGCCCTACCCTGGGTGATCCTGATTTGGCAGGGGTTGGACTGGATGATCTTCCAAGCCCTAATGTTCTGTGATCCTACTGGCAAGGAAATGCTAACAGCATCAGCAAGGCCTCTGCCATGCAGGCACCACACACACCACAAGATATTTGCCCATTACTGCTGCAGAAAGGAGCAGGACTCCAGAGCAGTCTCAAGCTGTGCCAGGGCAGGTCTGGGCTGGCTGTGATGAGGAAGTTGTTGGCAGAGAGAGTGATTGGCATTGGAATGGGCTGCCCACAGAGGTGGTGGAGTGGCCGTGCCTGGAGGGGTTGAAGCCAAGGCTGGCTGGGGCACTGAGTGCCATGGTCTGGTTGGTGGGGCAGGGCTGGGTGCTAGGTTGGCACTCAGTGCCATGGTCTGATTGCTTGGGCAGGGCTGGGTGCTAGGTTGGCACTGAGTGCCATGGTCTGGTTGGTTGGGCAGGGCTGGGTGCTAGGTTGGACTGGATGAGCCTGGAGGTCTCTTTCAACCTGGTTGATTCTATGACTCTGTGATCACTCCTCCACCACCAAGAGCACTCTGACAGAGCTGCCAGCTCCCCCCAGCCCAGGAAGCAGGAGAGAGCTGTGAGTGAGCCCCAGCTCTCAGAGGTGGCACTGAAGCAGACCAACCACAGAGACATCAGTTTCATGAAAGCATGGCCCTGCTGCAGCTGGCAGAGCTGCAGCCCTGCAGGACCCAAGCTTTGTCTCCCAAGCAGCATAAGCTGCAGCATGGTGAGGCACAGCCACAGCCCAGCCCTGCCCTCCCCTAGGTTCCCTCACACCTTCAGCAGCTTCTCTGCAGAGTGGGGACAACAAATCCCATCTGCTCTCCCAGTGAGTGGCCTGAAGCAGGACAGAGTCCCAGCAGGTCTGATTCCACTGCTGACTCATGGCCACACCACCACGGGGCAGGACCAGCAGGGCTCTTCCTCCCCCTCACTGGGACGGGCAAAAATCCCTGCACGTTTCACACAGCCCCTCCGTGCACAGGTCACCTCCAGGCATGCTAAGTCCTAACAGTGCCCACACTTGGCCACAGAGTTCTCTCAGCACAGAGGTGGAAGCAAATCTGAAAGGTTGGGAGGAGTCTTCTCCCCCAGCTCAGCCTCGCTTCAGTTCGGTGCTTCCTGTGCAGTGCTGCTAAGCCCAAGTCGCTATCCCAAACCATGCATCCCTCCACCCTCCCAAAGCCAACTGAAAGCCAGGAAGCAGATGGAGACACAAGCAGCAGATGGAAAGGTTAACACCCAAGCAAGAGGAGAAGCCAAGTGGTGGTGCTCTGGCCAAGCTCAAGGCTCACCTGCAATATGCTGAAGGCCTTGAAGAGAGCAGGAACCGGCGAACAGCGCCGAGCATCCACGAGGACTGTCAGACCCAGGGCCTGACATTCTGCTCTGCAAGGACACAGAAAAAGAGGTCACAGCTGTCACCAGTCAACATCAACAGGATGATGGAAGCAGAACCCATAGCTGGGATAGGCTGAACTCTCCAGCACTTCATGTAAGGACAGGGGACTAAGCAGCCACCTTCTCCTAACCAAAATATCCACCTCAAATCCACGAGCTGGATCCCACCTGAACTTCCCAATTCTGCCACTTCCTAGGACATATCTCACTGCTGGCAAAGGAGCTGGTACCTGCTCAGGTCTTTCCAGCTATGTTCAGGGCCAAGAGTGGTCCTACCACATTGCTTCACTATTCTGGGCCAGACCCAACTCCAAATCCAAGGTGAAGCACCAGAAACAAAGCAGCACCAGGAGAAGCTTTCCTGTGGGTCCAAACCTGCTCCCTTTGGCAATGGTTTTAAAGCTTCAAACCAAGCCAGAAACAACTGACAGAGAGTTCACTTTGACCTCTGCTTAGTTTAATCATCTACAAGTGAAAGAAAGCCTCAGATGAGCTGAGGGAGCAGTGTAAAAGTGAAAGGAGGAGCAGCAAACCTCAGCCTCACAGCCTCCAAACCCAACTGTCAGCCAGATGGCAGGGCAGGTTTTCTTCATCCTTCCAGACTCTCCTTCTTCTTCAGCTTGGGAATCCTGGCCCTGAATTTATATCAGGGGTCAACACTGCATGGTGGAGCTGCTGCAAGACTGCTCCATCACAGCTGCCCCAGTTTCTGAGTTAAGGAAGGATGGGAAGAAAGGCCTGGACTGAGTGCAAGGAGTGGGAACATTCAGCACCGAATCAGAGAGTCATGGAATAAGTTGGGTTGGAAGGGACCTGAAAGCTCAGCCAGTGCCAACTCCCTGCCACAGGCAGGGACACTTCCCACCAGCATAGGGTGCTCAAGGACTCATCCAGCCTGGTTCTCAACACCTCCAGGGAGGTTGAGGAGCACAGAAGCTGTGCCTCCAGGGGGCTCTGATTGCTGGGAGGGCTGTCATGTGTCTGTGTTACTCCTAACTTGTCTATTCCTGCATACAGCTGTAAATATCTGCTTGGGTATTGTGCTAAGCTGTGACTAGAAAGCTTCAATCCTTAACCTCCAGCCAGCTGAGTGCAGTCAGGGTGATTTCCTAAGAGCTGAGGGGGTAGGTAACTCCCAAACCATCACAACAGCCTTCACCCTAGCAGGGGATCCCCATCTGGCAGTTTGGGGATGTCTGCTCCAGGTTCTTAGGGCAAAAAAGTCAACTCCCTCCACTCCCTCCTTCAGCTATCACCTGCTCAAAAGGCAAAGAGCACACAGGAGCAGGAGGTCACAAACCTTGGGATGCTGTGCAGGTACAGAAGAAGTCTCACCAGCTGGGTGGTGTTGCAGTGGGGGTTGAGCCAGGCTGTGCTTCTGGTTGTTATGATGGCCACTGCACGTCCTGATTTATCTCTGGTACCTGAGGGTGGGGGAGGGAAATAAAGGAGAGGAAATAAAAGAGTCACAAAAGGAAGTGAGGAAAAAAAGAGGCACAGAGAGTCTGGTTCCAGCTGTAACTGCTTCAGAGTCCACCACCACCCCCCAGCACCATCCTGGAAATCAGAGTGTGGCTTAGGTTGGGAGAGAGCTCAGAGATTATAGACTCAAGCAGGTTGGAAGAGACCTTCAAGCTCAGCCACTCCAACCTAGCACCCAGCCCTGTCCAATCACCCAGAGCATGGCACTCAGTGCCAACCTAGCACCCAGCCCCAGCCAATCACCCAGACCATGGCACTAAGTGCCCAACCTAGCACCCAGCCCTGCCTAACCAACCAGACCATGGCACTCAGTGCCCCAGCCAGCCTTGCCTTCAACTCTCCAGGCACAGCCACTCCACACCTCCCTGGGCAGCCCATTCCAATGCCAATCACTCTCTCTGACAACAACTTCCTCATCACAGCCACCACAGACCTGCCCTGGCACAGCTTCAGCCTCTGGCCCCTTCTGCTGCTGCTGCCTGCCTGGCAGCAGAGCCCAACCCCAGCTGGCTACAGCCTCCCTGCAGGCAGCTGCAGACAGCAATGAGCTCTGCCCTGAGCCTCCTCTGCTGCAGGCTGCACACCCCCAGCTCCCTCAGCCTCTCCTCACAGGGCTGTGCTCCAGGCCCCTCCCCAGCCTTGCTGCCCTTCTCCAAACACCTTCCAGCACCTCAACATCTCTCTGCAATTCAGGAGCCCACAGCTGGACACAGCACTCCAGGGCTGGCCTGAGCAGTGCTGAGCACAGGGGCACAAGAACCTCCCTTGTCCTGCTGCCCACACTCTTCCTGAGCCAGGCACCCTTTGGAGACCCTGTGCTGCCTCCACTACTCCAAAGCAGGCAGGGCCTTGGAGTGAGCCTGCTCAAGCCCTCAGCACATCAGCAGGAAGGTGACCTAAAGCACCAGGGACTGCACCTCCATTGTGTGAAAAGCAGCTCCCAGCTACAGGAGCCATTTCCTGCCATACAAACCCAGAGGGAAGGGAAATCCCAAGCACAACACAAAGCCAGAAGCTTGGAGGAAGGTCTGTCCCTCTGCCTCTTCTGAACTTGCTGTCCTGGAGCACCTCTGTCCCCATCCCAAGGACAAGCCTGTGAGTTGGTAGGTAAAATAGAGCCAGATAGACAGCTCCAAGCACAGAGAAGTGCCCTGGGGTGCCCACAATCTGTTCTGAAGAAGGGTTCCAAGCACAGATGGGCATTACCCAAGAGCAAGGCTTTCTTCTACCCAAGGACCAGAGCTGTGCCACAGCCCTCCTCATGCCAACAGCAGGGACAAAACCTTTCATTGTCTGCATCCTTCAGGAGGAGGTTTTGTTGCTCCTGACATTCTGGATACTGCATCAGCAAAGAGTGGGAGAGAAATTAGGCTCTTTGATTTGACTGCTGGACTGGCTGGCATCTAAACAGCTCTGAAACCCCTCCAGAGATGAGGACTTCAACACTGTCCTGAGCAGCCTGAGCTAGGCACTGATAACCCTTTGGGGAAAGAAATTGGTCCTCTTGCCCAATTAAACCTCCCCTGGGGCAACTTGAGGTCCTTTTCTCTCATCCTATCACTTGTTACGTGGGAGAAGAGACAAACTCCCACCTGGCTCCAGCCTCCTTTCAGGGAGCTGTAGAGAGCAATGAGGTCTCCCTTTTAGCCTCCTTTTCTCCAAGCTGAACAAACCTCAATTTCCTCAGCTGCTCCTCCCCAGCCTTGTTCTCCAGACCCCTCCCCAGCTTTGTTGTCCTTCTCTGGACCTGCTCCAGCCTCTCAATGTCTTTCTTGGAGTGAGGGCTCCAAAACTTGGTGATCATTCAAGGTATGGCCTCACCAGTACCCAGTAGAGAGGGAAGCTTTTAGGACTAAGGTATCTGAAGAGCCTGACCTATCAGAGCTACAATCTCATTCTTGTCAGCAATCCTCTCTCCTTTCCACATCTGAGGTCAACATTGACCTTGCAGGCCCAGCATGGGAAGACACTGAGGTGCCCTCATGCAGCTCTCCACACCACACAGGTCCACCTGACCTCTTCTCTGCTCCCTGGGCAACTGTAAGCTGGCAGGTGGCTCCTGAGCTGGTGGAACTGTGTCCTGCCAGGCTCTGGACAACCTTCTCACTGAGCATTCAAGGAAGCAAGCCCAGAGCAACTTACTGCTCTCTACAGCTACCTGAAAGGAGGTTGGAGTGAGGCTGGTGTTGATCTCTCCTCCCAATAGCCAGAGGTAAGATGAGAGGAAGTGGCCTGAAATTGTGCCAGGGGAGGGTGAGATTGGAGAGAAGGAACAATTTCTTTGCTGCAAGAGTGGTCAAGGATTGACACAGGTTGCCCGAGGAGGTGGTGAAGTCCCCATCCCTGGAGGTGTTCAAGAAAGCTGTAGATGTGGTGCTACAGGATGGTTTGGGTGCTCACAGAATGGTTTGGGTTAGAAGGGATCCCCAAAGCTCATCCAGTCCAACCCCCCTGCACTCAGCAGGGACATCCTCCACTTCAGCAGGTTGCCCACAGCTCTGTCCAGCCTCAACTTAAATATCTGCAGGGATGAGGCCAGTGCTGGCTGCTGGGCACTTGGGCACCACCTGACCCCTCCATGGACTTCTCCTGCAGGCTGTTCACCCAGCCTGGCTCTGTGCTTGGCACTGCCCTGCCCCAGCTGCAGGACCTTGCCCTTGGACTTGCTGAACTTCATGAGGTTGGCTTGGGCTCAGCTCTGCAGCCTGTCCAGGTGCCTCTGGATGGATCCTTCCCTCCAGCCTGTCAACAGCACCACACAGCTCAGTGCCACCTGCAGCCTTGCTGAGGCTACCTCAGTCCCAGTGTCCACCTGACTGACAAACCTGTCCTGAACTGCAGCTTTCCAGAACTCTGTTCTGTGGAGCCAAGAACCAAACTGGTTTCACAGAATGCTGCCAACAACATCTCCTACACTCCTGTCCTCTAATTAGCTACCAAGTGAGTCCAGTTCCTGCTGTATGGCCCAAGCCTGATGGCAGAGCCATCAGTCCATCATCAGCTGCACCCTCACTTCTCTCTTTTTGAACTACAGGTGTGAGCCACCCAGAGGTGGCATTTCTGACTCACAGGTGCTTGGTTAACGTTTTGAGACTCCTGGGAGTGAATTAATGTGGCTTTCATGAGAGGGAAGCTCTGCTTCCTGTCCTTCCCAGCCAGAAGCTTCAGAAGATTCAAGAGGTGTTGCTTCTCAACGTCCTGGCTAGACCAGAACCAGTTCTGCTCAGTGCTGTCCCTGCCCAGCTCAGGTTCTGCTCACTGCTGCAGCTCAGGGCAGCTTGGCACAGCCAGAGGCTGCTCCTGGCAGGGAGAGGCTGATGGGGACAGCTCCTGCCAAGGGCTGGGCTGCACAAAGGCTCTGCCTGAGACTTGCTGCTCTGCAGACCCAGGACACTGCCAGAGTTTGTGCCCCACCTTGGGGAGCAGGAAGGCAGAGGTGGCACTTGTGGGAAGGAGCAGCCAGGACAGGTGACCCTCACCTGCCCAACAAGAGACTGCAGCCCATGGATGGCATCTTCAGGAGAGAGCTGAGGCAGCACCAGGGTCAAGCCTCTTCTGCCCTGGCTGCAGGAGGACTCTGTCTGATCTGTGTGTTCCTGGATCCAGTTCCACAATCCAGCTCCTCAGTTTGGTTCCTGTCTCCCAGAAAGTCCAGAGTGGGACTGTCCCAGTGCCTGCCACAGCATCAGTGGTGCCAATGGTGCCATCACTGCCACCAGGGCTTGGGTTCCATACTGGTTTGTGTCTCTTCATCTCCATTTCATGTTATTGTTCCTATTTCCATCCCAGCTTGTTCAGTTTCTCTCTCACCCCATCAGTCTCTCCCCTCCTATTCCCTTTGGGAAGCAGAGAGGTTCGTGCAGAGCCTCTGGCACTCATCCAGCCCTGACCCTCGCCACTGGAGAAGTTTAGGGTGGAAGAAACAGAGCTGGCTGCAGCCTGCAGCGCTGCACACAGAGGTTCAACATCTCCCTTGCCCTCCTCCTAGCCACTCCCAGCCGGGTGCTGGCCCAGGTACTCACCAGGCAGACAGGCGACTCCGCTGCGGAGCACTTCTGGGTTGAGATCCTTGGCAACGGCAGGGCCACAGCGACCACCCCAGGCAAAGCCGGGCACTGGGGACGTCGGAGGAGTAGCAGCAGTCGAGGTTTCCTCCAGGGCACTGCCTTTACTCACCGGTTTCAACACCTCTGTGCCAGTTGCTCCTTCTAACGCTTCTGCCCCTTCCGACACCATCCCTGTAAGACAAGCAGCAGTCAGGAGCTGGAGCAGAGCTCCACCCAAAGAGGTCCAAGGTAAGTACCAGGCTGGGGAGGGGACATGTCCCCAACACTGCAGCTCCTCTGCCTTTTGTGCCAGCAGCAGGCAGGTTCCCACACTGGTTATAACATCAATACTCCTCTCACTGATAAAATAAAGCCCTTCAAAAGGTACCAGTCCTTGACTCGAGGCAGGACTGCTGCAGGCAGGGTCATTTCTCAAGGCAACCTACCAAGCTGCCCACCTCTGCTCACAACCTCAAGCCTGGCATGGCTCAGGTCCCTGCTGACCAAGCTCCAGCAGCTCCAGGATGAAGTGATAAAGCAGCTCCTGAGAAGGAGAACTGCTCCAGGGGAGCAGAATTCCTCCCCCGCCCAGTACTGCTTTCAGATTAGGTCCTGAAAAGATGAAGTCAACTAAAGGCTGAGAAATCATCTGGAAATTAGCCAGAGGGACTTTGTCCTGCTGGGCCAGGCTGGTTTAATGAACACTCAATGGCAAAGGCAGCAGCTCATTGCAAACCCCTGAAGAAGAGGGAGATGACACCAAGCAGGTTTCTCTTCCCTGGTCCCTCAGCTCTGCGATGACAGTTACCAGGGAGGTCTACAATTAAGCAGCTCAGCTGCTTCCACTACCACACCTCAAAGCTGCTTCCACCAGGATCCAGCTCTGGAGGATGAGTTTTGCTCCCTGATTCCCAGCATTTTAAGAGGTAGAGACCAACAGCTACCCTTCAACCGCCCACCGATAGCACCCCGCGCACCCTGCCCGACTGTCCCACAGCCTGGTCCCTCAGCTCTGCGNTGCCTGGTCCCTCAGCTCTGCGATGACAGTTACCAGGGAGGTCTACAATTAAGCAGCTCAGCTGCTTCCACCAGGATCCAGCTCTGGAGGGTGAGTTTTGCTCCCTGTTTCCCAGCATTTTAAGAGGTAAAGGCCAACAGCTTCTCTTCAACCACACTTCTCTAGCATCCTGAGCACACAACCAGGCTATTCCACTGCATGGCAAAACAATACACTCCAGAAGAGGCTCTGCTTGGCTGAAAAACACAGAATCACAGAATGGCAGTGGTTGGAGGGGACCTGCTGCAGATCATCCAGTCCAAGCCCCCTGTCAGAGCAGGATCACTCAGGGCAGGGCACACAGGAACACATCCAGATGGGTTTGGAAAGCCTCCAGAGCAGAAGACTCCACAACCTCTCTGGGCAGCCTGCTCCAGGGCTCCAGCAGCCTCACATCAAACAACTTTCTCCTCATCTTCAGGTGCACCTTCCTGGGTTCCAGCCTGTACCCTGTTGTTCCTTGTGCTGTCACTGGACACCAACACTTCCCCCCCCCTCAAAGAGCCTGGCACCTTCATCCTGGCACCCATACCTCAGAGATTTACAGACACTGCACAGGTCCCCTCTCAGCCTTCTCCTCTCCACACTACCCAGCCCCAGGGCTCTCAGCCTTCCTCCACAGCAGCGATGTTCCAGGCCCTTCAGCATCCTCACAGCCTCCACTAGACTCTCTCCAACAGTTCTCTGTCCCTCTGAGGAGCTCAGAGCTGGATACAGCATTCCAGGTGTGGTCTCAGCAGGACAGAGCAGAATCCTGATACTTCATCATCTACCACCCCCACCCCCCCCACACCTTTCTGCAGGTAAACAGAAGAGCAGGAGGTTTATTTGCTCCCTGCCAAGTCAGACCTCATAATTGCTGCTTCAGATTGACTCCCTGCATCCTGCCCTCCTGCTGCACCAGCGACGCTGCCACCTGACTCAGTTTATTTACTAACAGCTTCCAATGCTTCATTAAAGAGCAGGAGCAGGAACAAAGCCCTCCTTGAAGTGGCTTTTCCACTCAAGTTTCAGCAGCAAAGGAGATTTATTGGCTGAGGTTCAGCCCAAAGAGCTGTCAGAAGGACCCAGAAGTGTTGGAGCGAGTCCAGAGGAGGCTATCAAGATGATCAGAGGATGGAGAAGGGACAGGCTGGGAGAGTTGGGATTGTGCAGCCTGGAGAAGAGAAGGCTCCAAGGAGACCTTAAAGCAGCCTTCCAGTAGCTGAAGGGGCTCCAGGAGATTTGGGAAGGGACTTTGGACAAGGGCTGGGAGTGCCAGGATTAAAGACAATGGCTTTGAGCTGGGAGAGGGGAAAGTGGGAGTGGAAATGAGGAAGAAATTGTTGGCAGTGAGGGTGGGGAGAGACTGGCACAGGTTGCCCAGGGAGGTTGTGGAGCACAGAAGCACAGGATGTGATCTTTGATCACATCCTGTGCTTCTGTGCTCCACAACCTCCCTGGAGGTGTGTTCAAGGCCAGGTTGGATGAGGCCTTGAGCATCCTGGGCCAGTGGAAGGTTTTCCTGCCCACAACAGAGGGTTGGAACTGGATGATCTTGAAAGTCTCTTCCAACCCATTCTAGGATTCTATGAATCCATCATTTGGGTTAGAAGAGACCTTTCAGGGTCATCCAATCCAACTCCTCTGTTGTCAGTAGGAAAATCTGCAACAAGAGCAGGTTGTTCAGAACCTCCAAATGGTTTCAGGGCTGAAGCATCTCAGCTCCCACCTCTCTGGACAACCTGGGCCAGGGTCTCACCTTCCTGGCATGAAGAATTAAGTGAAGAAAGCCTGCAAAGAGGACCAAAAGCTGCAATGTAATGATGGCAAGAAAGGGAACAGAGCTACACTGAAGGTTCCACACCAGGGCAACCCTGCCTCAGATCTCCCTTAGGAATGAGGCAACAGCTTCCAGAAGCTGAAAGAGAAGCATTTTGCTCCCTTCAGCAGAGAGAGTCACAGAATCACAGAGGGGTAGGGGTTGGAAGGGGCCTCTGGAGATCATCCAGTCCACCCTTCCCTGCCAGCACAGGGTGACCCAGGGCAGGGCACACAGGAATACATTCAGATGGGTTTGGAAAGTCTCCAGAGGAGGAGACTCCACAACCTCTCTGGACAGCCTGCTCCAGAGCTCCAGCACCCTCTCAGAGACAAAGTTTTCTCTCCTGTTCCTGTGGCACCCAGTGGCCATCTCTGAGCAGCACCTGGCTCCATCCTGCCCACTCTGCTATCTTTAACAGCAGCCTTCAGGCTCCTCTGCTCCAAACAGCCTCAGCTCCCTCAGCCTGGCCTCACAGGACATGTTCCACTGCCTGCAGCACCTCTGGGGCTCTGTGCTGGACCCTTTCAAGCAGTTTCCTGAGCTCCTTCTTGGATGAGAGGCCCAGACCTGGACACAATATTCCTCACACTGGGAACCTCCCTGGACTCATACAGCTTCCAGGCTGGGTGCACCTTGCCTAAACATACTCTTCACAAAGCTTCTGGGGCTGGCTTCAACCCTGCCAGCTCCACCTCTCCCCAGGCAGGCTCAAGCACCCTGTTTGTTGCTTGCAGTCTGGGACTTAGGCACTTCCTCCAGCAGAGGCTGCAGGTGGGGAGGCTTACATCAAAAAGCAACTGGAGAGCTGGGACAGCTGAATCTGCCGTGCTGGCAGGTCCCACCTTACCCCCAGGCAAAGGAAGTGGTGAAGGAGGATTTGCTTGGGTGCAGTTCAAAGAGGTATTAGCATTTTCCCTGCCCCAGCACCACTATGAGCCATGCTGGCATCACCCAGCGTGTGTTGGATGTGCCCCAGTGGGGCTTTTTGGTCCAGTGCTTGACCACTGAGGTCTTCTCCAGCCTCAAAATACACAAATCCTCTTCAGAGCAGCAAAGGTTCCAGAGGGACTCTCAGTTAAACTGAATTCAGGGGGAAAACCAACAGTCCCCCAAGCTGCCAATGGGAGCAGGGTGCCAAATGGGCTTCCTCAGGGCTCTCTAACATCACTGCCAAAGATCTGCACCGAGGGCACCCTCAGGAAGTTTGTAGACAATACCAAAGTGATCTGCTGGAAGGTAGGGAGGATCTAGAGAGGGATCTGGACAGGCTGGATCAATGGGATGAGAAGAGTGAGGTTCAAAAGGCACAAGTGTTGGGCCCTGCACTTGGGACACAACCACCCCAGGAATGGTCCAGGCTTGAGGCAGAGTGGCTGGAAAGTGCCCAATGGAAAAAAGGCCCTGGGAGTGCTGGTTGGCAGCAGCTGAAGATGAGCCAGGGTGAGCCCAGGTGGGCACCAGCAGCCTGGCCTGGATCAGCAAAGGTGTGGACAGCAGGAGCAGGGAAGTGATGGAGCCCCCAGACGGGGCACTGCTGAGGCCACAGCTTGAGTGCTGGGTTCAGTTTTGTGCCACTCACTCTCAGAAGGACACTAAGAAGCTGGAGCAGGTCCAGGGAAGGGCAAGAAAGCTCAGGAAGGGTCTGGAGAACAGGGCTGGGGAGGAGCAGCTGAGGGAGCTGGGGGTGTGCAGTGTGGAGAAGGGGAGGCTCAGGGCAGACCTCATGGCTCTCTACATCTTCCTCAGAGGAGGCTGAAGCCAGGGTGGGGTTGGTCTCTTCTCCCAGGAAACAAGTGGTGGGATAAGAGGAAATGACCTCAAGATGCTCCAGGGCAGGTCTGGGTTGGCCATGGATCATAGAGCATAGAATCAAGCAGGTTGGAAGAGACTTCCAGGATCATCCAGCCCAACCTAGCACCCAGCCCTAGCCAAGCAACCAGAGCATGGCACTCAGTGCCAACCTAGCACCCAGCCCTAGCCAATCACCCAGAGCATGGCACTCAGTGCCAACCTAGCACCCAGCCCTGCCCAACCAACCCCACCATNGACCTGCCCTGGCACAGCTTCAGCCTCTGGCCCCTTCTGCTGCTGCTGCCTGCCTGGCAGCAGAGCCCAACCCCAGCTGGCTACAGCCTCCCTGCAGGCAGCTGCAGACAGCAATGAGCTCTGCCCTGAGCCTCCTCTGCTGCAGGCTGCACACCCCCAGCTCCCTCAGCCTCTCCTCATAGGGTTTGTGGCCCCTCACCAGCTTTGTCACCCTTCTCTGGGCACCTTCCAGCATCTCACCATCTCTCTGCAATTCAGGAGCCCACAACTGGACACAGCACTCAAGGTGAGGCCTGAGCAGTGCTGAGCACAGGGGCACAAGAACCTCCTTTGTCCTGCTGGCAGCACTGCTCCTCAGCCAGCCCAGGATGCCATTGGCTCTCTGCCCACCTGGGCACACTGCTGGCTCATGTTCAGCCTACTATTTACCTGTACCCCCAGGTCCTTTTCTTCCTGACTGCTCTCCAGCCAGGTCCCTTTCAGCCTAAACTATTCTGGGCTGGAGGAGAAGGGTCCCTGTGCAGACCTGAGTGCAGAGCCTTTGCTTCACATTGTCATTTCAGCTGGGGATTAGCTTTTTGTGGTATCTCTGTGGCTTTATGGGGCCAGACAAGAGATGGCTTAGTCTGGAGCTCAAAGCAATCACATCTAGTTGAATGGCTGAACCTCATCACAGTCCCAGCTCCACTGTTTAACACTGGCACTGACAAACTTGAGCTGTTCTGTGCCTTAAGAGATTGGTTGGTCTGTCTGGGTTTTTTCCCTGATGATTCCAGGCTGTTTCTTCTGCTTTAGAAACCTCAAGATAATGGTTTTGGGGGGGTTAAGTGCAATGCCTCAAGTTTAACATCATCAGCACTAAGTACAGATAATGGTTTGGGTTGGAAAGGACCTCCAAAGCTCATCCAGTCAGCAGGAACATCCTCTACTAGAGCAGGTTGCCCAGAGCCCTGTCCAGCCTCAACTTGAATATCTACCAATCACCTCCATGGGCAACCTGTTGCAGTGTTCCAGCAGCCTCATGGTGCAGAACTTTCTCCTCACATCCAATCTCAATCTGCTCTGCTCTCATTTCAAACCATTGCCCCTGGTCCTGTCCCTGCAGGTCTTTGGGATCAGTCTCTCTGCAGCCTTCTTGTAGCCCCCTTCAGGTAGTGGCAGGCAGCTCTAAGGTCTCCCTGGAGCCTTCTTTTCTCCTTCTCTTCTCCCAGCTCCTTCAGCCTGCAGCACAGATGTCAGCCAAATCCCCAGAAACACTTAAATTGTCTTTCCTCAGAAACACACTCCACACAAACCCCAGAGAGGTCCATCACAGACCTGTCCTGCAGAGCAGTGAGGACATCTCACTTCCCATCTCATAGCTTCACAGAACGGGTTGGGTTGGAAGGGACTTTAAAGGTCATCCAGTTCCAACCCCCTGCCACGGGCAAGGACACCTCCCACCAGCCCAGGTTGCTCAAGGCTTCATCCAACCTGGCCTTGAACACTTCCAGGGAGGGGGTAACCTGTGCCAGTGACTCCCCAGCCTCACTGCCAAGGACACTTGAGGCAGTAGCTGTGCCTGCAGCCCAAGGGGCAGTGCTGCAGCAATGAGCCACACTCTTACCCAGACAATTTAGGACCCATCCCAAGGATACCAGCTCTTGATCTGCTCCTCCACAGGGTCAGACATGCCCTGGCAAAGTGGCTCTGCACCTCCCACTTTCTCAGGTGCCCCTGCTCTGCTGTTTCAACCCAAGTAGTTTTCCTAGCCAGGGGTCTCAGGGAATGGGAGCTGCCAAACTGGAAGGGCACGTTCCAGCCACCCCCGCCGCACGATGCCACCTGCACAGCCAGCTGCAGCTCCCCAGGCTCCCCAGCCTGGCCACAGCCAGCACCACAGCCCCTGGCTGCACACTGCCTGCCTACAGGCTGAGACACCTGCAATGCTTGCTCAGTTCCTTCTTCAATTTCTCACCGTGGATGTGGTGCTGAGGGGCACAAAAGGAGGTCGGAGCAAAGTCGGGATTGGTCTTTTCTGCCAAGTAAGAAGTGGTGGGACAAGAGGAAACGGCCACAGGTTGCACCCAGGGGAGGTTTAAGTTGGGCATTAGAAGAAACATCTGCCCTGAAAGGGTTCACAAAGACTGGAAGAGACTGCCCAGGGAGGTAGCTGAATCCCCAACCATCTTTTGATGCTGAGATGTGGTGCTGAGGGCCATGGATTAGCAGCAGCCTTGGTGGAGTTAGGGAATGGTTGGGCTCACAGGATGTTAGGGGTTGGAAGGGACTCAAGGAGCTCATCAAGTCCAAGCCCCCTGCCACAGCAGGGCCACACAATCTGGCACAGATCACAGAGGAACACATCCAGACAGGCCTGGAAAGCCTCCAGAGAAGGAGACTCCACAACCTCTCTGGGCAGCCTGTGCCAGGGCTTGACCCTTACAGTAAAGAAGTTCCCCCCTTGTGTTGAGCTGGAACCTCCTGTGCTGCAGCTTCCATCCATTGCTCCTTGGCCTATCCCAGGGAGCCTGAGATGATCCCAAAGGTCTATCCCAACCAAAACCATTCTGTGATTCCAAAGGAGCACAGCTCCAGCACAGAACCTCAGGAATCAGAAAAGGCTGGGCCATACCTGCTTGACTTTGTTAAGATGTTCAACCAGAACTCTGCTGTCTGCCACTCAAATTAAACAGCTTCTGCCTGCACTAGAACCACCAAGCAGAAAGTCTGCTGGAGGGGAAGGGCTGGAAGCAGAGGATTGTATCAGTTGGAAAAGACCTTCCAGATCATCCAGTCCAACCATGCTCCAACTCCACCAAGGCTGTTGCTAAGCCATGGCCCCCAGCACCACATCTCTGCCTCTTTCAAACACCTCCAGGGATGGGGATTCAGCCACCTCCCCGGGCAGCTTCTCTGTGTCTTTGTGAATCCTTTCACTGAAGAGGTTTTTTTTTCTGAGGTTCAAATTAAACCTCCCCTGGTGCAATTTGTGGCCATTTCCTCTTGTCCCACTACTTCTTACCTGGGAGCAGAGCCCAACACCAACTCATACAACCTCCTCTCAGGGAGCTGTAGGAAGAAATGAGGTCTCCCCCTCAGCCTCTTCTTCTCCACACTAACCATCCCCAGCTTCCTCAGCTGCTCCTCCCCAGCCCTGTTCTCCAGACTCTTCCCCAGCTTGGTTGCCCTTCTCTGGACCTGCTTCAGCCCCTTGGTGCCCTTCTTGGAGTGAGGAGCCCAGAGCTGAGCATGACACTCAAGGTGTGGCCTCATCAGTGCTGAGTGCAGGAGAATGGTCACCTCCCTGTCCCCGCTGGCCACCCCATTTCTAATCCAAGCCATGATGCCATTGGCCTTCTTGGCCACCAGGTACACTGCTGACTCATGTTCAGTCATCCACCAAACAGTACCTCCAGATCCNTCTAAGGTCTCCCTGGAGCCTTCTTTTCTCCTTCTCTTCTCCCAGCTCCTTCAGCCTGCAGCACAGATGTCAGCCAAATCCCCAGAAACACTTAAATTGTCTTTCCTCAGAAACACACTCCACACAAACCCCAGAGAGGTCCATCACAGACCTGTCCTGCAGAGCAGTGAGGACATCTCACTTCCCATCTCATAGCNCCAGGTGCAGGACCTGGCACTTGGCCTTGATGAACTTCATGGCCTTGGCCCATGGGTGTGACCTGTCCAGGTCCCACTGTGAAGCCTCCCTACCCTCTAGCAGATCAACACAGACACCCAGCTTGGTGCCATCTGCAGACTTAACTGAGGGTGCCTCAAGGCCCTCATCCAGATCTTTCACAAAGACACTAAAGAGGACAGGCCCCAGTAGTGAGCCTTGGGGGGACACCACTGGTGAGGGGGGACACCACTGGGGAGGGGGCACCCTTCACCACTGCTCTTTGGGCCTGCTCATCAGCCAGCTTTTTTATCCAGTGCAGAGGGAACTTATCCAAGCCTTCAGTGCAATTGGTGGAGGCCAGCAGCAGCCAGATGAACTGCACTGAAGCTTCTCACCCTTTGCTCTGTGCCACCAGAGATCTGCCAAGAGCTACCAAACAAAACATCCCCAACAAACCCACCTGGGAAGAGAAAACTGATTCCAAGCCACCAAAATGATCACAGGCTCAAAGCATGTCAGGGCNACCTGGCCTTGAACACTTCCAGGGAGGGGGTAACCTGTGCCAGTGACTCCCCAGCCTCACTGCCAAGGACACTTGAGGCAGTAGCTGTGCCTGCAGCCCAAGGGGCAGTGCTGCAGCAATGAGCCACACTCTTACCCAGACAATTTAGGACCCATCCCAAGGATACCAGCTCTTGATCTGCTCCTCCACAGGGTCAGACATGCCCTGGCAAAGTGGCTCTGCACCTCCCACTTTCTCAGGTGCCCCTGCTCTGCTGTTTCAACCCAAGTAGTTTTCCTAGCCAGGGGTCTCAGGGAATGGGAGCTGCCAAACTGGAAGGGCACGTTCCAGCCACCCCCGCCGCACGATGCCACCTGCACAGCCAGCTGCAGCTCCCCAGGCTCCCCAGCCTGGCCACAGCCAGCACCACAGCCCCTGGCTGCACACTGCCTGCCTACAGGCTGAGACACCTGCAATGCTTGCTCAGTTCCTTCTTCAATTTCTCACCGTGGATGTGGTGCTGAGGGGCACAAAAGGAGGTCGGAGCAAAGTCGGGATTGGTCTTTTCTGCCAAGTAAGAAGTGGTGGGACAAGAGGAAACGGCCACAGGTTGCACCCAGGGGAGGTTTAAGTTGGGCATTAGAAGAAACATCTGCCCTGAAAGGGTTCACAAAGACTGGAAGAGACTGCCCAGGGANAGGGAGCAGTGAGCAGAGCCTGTGCCCTCCCTCCTGGCCCTCAGATAGTTAGAAACATTTATTAGGTCCCCTCTCAGTCTTCTCTTCTTCAGACTAAACAGCTCCAGATGACAAACAATTTGTGCTGTCACCTCAGAGCCTCTCAGCAGAGGTTCTTGGCAGGTACTTGAGGGCTTTGCTTTCGACCCAGGCTCTCAAACAGATGAACACCAACACCTCACTACTGTACCTTTAGGAGCTGAAGCCCCAGAAGCTGCCTCGTGGTGGGGGAGCAGAGCAATGGGCTCCGTGTGCCTCTCTGCAGGTCCTGAGGACAGTGAGCCAACTTCCAGTTCCTCTTCAATGGATTCCAGTGTTTTTANCCTCTTTCAAACACCTCCAGGGATGGGGATTCAGCCACCTCCCCGGGCAGCTTCTCTGTGTCTTTGTGAATCCTTTCACTGAAGAGGTTTTTTTTTCTGAGGTTCAAANGCCAAGGACACTTGAGGCAGTAGCTGTGCCTGCAGCCCAAGGGGCAGTGCTGCAGCAATGAGCCACACTCTTACCCAGACAATTTAGGACCCATCCCAAGGATACCAGCTCTTGATCTGCTCCTCCACAGGGTCAGACATGCCCTGGCAAAGTGGCTCTGCACCTCCCACTTTCTCAGGTGCCCCTGCTCTGCTGTTTCAACCCAAGTAGTTTTCCTAGCCAGGGGTCTCAGGGAATGGGAGCTGCCAAACTGGAAGGGCACGTTCCAGCCACCCCCGCCGCACGATGCCACCTGCACAGCCAGCTGCAGCTCCCCAGGCTCCCCAGCCTGGCCACAGCCAGCACCACAGCCCCTGGCTGCACACTGCCTGCCTACAGGCTGAGACACCTGCAATGCTTGCTCAGTTCCTTCTTCAATTTCTCACCGTGGATGTGGTGCTGAGGGGCACAAAAGGAGGTCGGAGCAAAGTCGGGATTGGTCTTTTCTGCCAAGTAAGAAGTGGTGGGACAAGAGGAAACGGCCACAGGTTGCACCCAGGGGAGGTTTAAGTTGGGCATTAGAAGAAACATCTGCCCTGAAAGGGTTCACAAAGACTGGAAGAGACTGCCCAGGGAGGTAGCTGAATCCCCAACCATCTTTTGATGCTGAGATGTGGTGCTGAGGGCCATGGATTAGCAGCAGCCTTGGTGGAGTTAGGGAATGGTTGGGCTCACAGGATGTTAGGGGTTGGAAGGGACTCAAGGAGCTCATCAAGTCCAAGCCCCCTGCCACAGCAGGGCCACACAATCTAGCACAGATCACAGAGGAACACATCCAGACAGGCCTGGAAAGTCTCCAGAGAAGGAGACTCCACAACCTCTCTGGGCAGCCTGTGCCAGGGCTTGACCCTTACAGTAATGAAGTTCCCCCCTTGTGTTGAGCTGGAACCTCCTGTGCTGCAGCTTCCATCCATTGCTCCTTGGCCTATCCCAGGGAGCCTGAGATGATCCCAAAGGTCTATCCCAACCAAAACCATTCTGTGATTCCAAAGGAGCACAGCTCCAGCACAGAACCTCAGGAATCAGAAAAGGCTGGGCCATACCTGCTTGACTTTGTTAAGATGTTCAACCAGAACTCTGCTGTCTGCCACTCAAATTAAACAGCTTCTGCCTGCACTAGAACCTCACTACTGTACCTTTAGGAGCTGAAGCCCCAGAAGCTGCCTCTTGGTGGGGGAGCAGAGCAATGGGCTCCGTGTGCCTCTCTGCAGGTCCTGAGGACAGTGAGCCAACTTCCAGTTCCTCTTCAATGGATTCCAGTGTTTTTAAGGCTACAGGCTTCGACCTTTCCCAGTAGGAAAAGCTTCCTTGGCTCTCCTCCCCTCCCTGCAACTCCTGTACTGCAGCAGGGCTCAGCACAGGGCTCTCTTCACTCGTACAGCCCTGGTTTTCCACCTGCCTTTGTGGTTCCTCACACCTCTCTCCAGACTTCTGGCCTCCAGATGGACTGGAGCCTTCTGCAAGTGCATCAGGGCCCAAAGAGTCACTGCTGATGAATTGTTCTGCTGCCTGATCACCCTCTACTGATGGAGCACTTGGGACCAGCAGAGCTTCTTCATCTGGCTTATCCTGACAGGCAGAGATCTCTTGCCCTTCACCTTCTGGCACAAGCCCATCTGCAGGTGCTTTGACACAAGAGGGGCTGTGCCCAGCCTGCCTCT
This sequence comes from Tricholaema leucomelas, assembly GCA_013400475.1. Classification (NCBI taxonomy): domain Eukaryota; kingdom Metazoa; phylum Chordata; class Aves; order Piciformes; family Lybiidae; genus Tricholaema lacrymosa; species Tricholaema leucomelas. The sequence goes on along the minus strand of WAAF01009625.1, from coordinate 11,549 downwards.
CATTTACACTCAGCATTTCTTCAGTCTCTTTAACTTCCTCAGCACTGTCCCTTCTTCCCAGCACCACCTCATCTACTTCTCCTTGGTTCTGTTCAGGAGGATTTAAGGGAGAACTAAGATTTGCTTCCTGCTGACTGCGGCAAGCGCTGGCTGCTGCCACAGCTGCTGCGTTCCCTGAAGGAGAAGACCTTTTCTCCACCCCTCCAGCTGAGCTTTCAGGAGAGGTAAGTGACACAGAGGCCTGGACTGGTGGGACATCATCACTGACACTCTGGCAAGAAATATCAGAACCTTCCTTCAGTGTGGAATGTGGTCCTGAAGGCCCAAGGACAGAGCCAGGAGAGATGTCCCTCTGCGTATCTTCATCCCGCAGTGGTTCTCCACAGCCTTTCAGTACCACCTCCCCTGCAGCAGCAGCAGCAGCAAGAATTGTTTCTGAGCCCTGCTCTGCTGTTTCATCACCAAGGCTTGCACCAGGACCATCACTTTCTCCTCCCACATTTCCAGGAGCTTCAGACATTTGTGCTTTGCAGCTGAGGGCACCTCCAGCACATCCATCGCCGCAGCTGCACAAGGCATATTGCCGGTCAATGGAGGGTTCACTGCAGCTCTCCTGCTCTGCAGGTGGACCTTCTGCCCTGCAGGCAGGAGATCTACCCACAAGAAAGCTACTCCCCACGTCTTCAGGAGCACCTGGCACCAGCTGACCTTCTGGTGCCAGCTCTCCATGTGCCATCATTTTGTTGCTTTCCAAAGGAACTACATTTTGGAGAACTTGTTGGGAAGAAGTCCTGAGAGTGTCCACCTGACAGAGCTCTTTCTGCATCAGTGCTGTCTGAGTCAGGTTCTTGGGGCAGGTTCTGTCTTGAGTGACAGTGAACCTGTGCTTGCCTGAAGATGCATCCACTCGTGCTCGGGGCTGGGTTAGGTAACTTAAAGCCAGAGACTGGGTTAAGGAGCCCCTTTGTGGCCCAAACCTGGGCAGGGAAATTTCTGTCAGCTCAACGTATTCCCCTTCCAGGTCACTTTTCAAGTCCTTTTGAGGCACAGAACTTGGAGAGCCACCATTGACAAGAGCTTCACTGAACTGTGAGGCTGTGCTGCTAAGGGCCAGGCTGCCTCTACTTGACCTTTCTTTCGGCAGGCTCCCAGAGCTTAATTCCGCAGAGCCGCACTCAGCATGGTCCATGGGGAGGCACAAAGAGGAGGCTTCCTCTGTCGTTTCTGGAGAGATGATGTCGTTTGCAACACCTTTGGGCTTGTTGATGAACTCAGGGTGAATCACTCTGTCCCAGGGGACCCTAAAGATCTTCTCATCAGTGGTCAGTAAACAATTTTCCAGTGCTATACCCATCCGCTCGCCATTGAAAGCGCTCAACCATTCCAGGGTGAAGATAGAGGTATAGGAAACTTCTGGAATCACCACTTCCTCCACATTATGCTTGTCCTTTGCCAAGCATTTCAAGACAATCCGTGGAGACTTCTTCAGGTAAGGGACAACCTGCAGGTAGAAGTCACCAGGCCGCAGGATGCGCCAGTCGAGGGATGCCAGCTGGACTACGACCTTCTCGTGGACGCACAGGGGCCAGCCCTGGTGGCGGAACAGCAAGCCACAGTACTGCACCTGTGGAGACAGGAGAGCCTCTTCAGCACCACCAGCTGAGCTGGGAGACCCAGCACCTGTGTCACAGAAGCACAGAACCTTAGAAGCCAGCAGGTTGGAAGAGACCTCCAAGATCATCCAGTCCAACCTAGCACCCAGCCCCGGCCAATCAACCAGAGCATGGCACTCAGTGCCAACCTAGCACCCAGCCCCGGCCAATCAACCAGAGCATGGCACTGAGTGCCAACCTAGCACCCAGCCCTGCCCAATCAACCAGAGCATGGCACTGAGTGCCAACCTAGCACCCAGCCCTGGCCAATCAACCAGAGAATGGCACTAAGTGACAACCTAGCACCCAGCCCTGCCCAACCAACCAGACCATGGCACTGAGTGCCAACCTAGCCCCCAGCCCTGCCCAACCAACCAGAGCATGGCACTCAGTGCCAACCTAGCCCCCAGCCCTGCCCAACCAACCAGACCATGGCACTCAGTGCCCCAACCAGCCTTGGCTTCAACCCCTCCAGGCACAGCCACTCCACCACCTCCCTGGGCAGCCCATTCCAGTGCCAATCACTCTCTCTGACAACAACTTCCTCCTCACAGCCACCACAGACCTGCCCTGGCACAGCTTCAGCCTCTGGCCCCTTCTGCTGCTGCTGCCTGCCTGGGTGAAGAGCTCAACCCGCACCCGGCTACAGCCTCCCTGCAGGCAGCTGCAGACAGCAACTGGCCAACTTGTGAAGCCTGTCAAGATCCTTCTGGATGCCATCCCTGCCCTCAGGTGAGTCCAGCACACCACACAGCTTGGTGTCACCTGCACACTCGATGACATAATGGCACCAACACTTTCCAGCAGTGCTGGCAGCACCTCCTAAAGATAAGCTCAAACTTCTTTCCCAGCCATGTCCCTACAGGACCCCATCATGTGCCAGCTCTTCTGCCCCAAACCAGTGATGCCCAGTTCACAACAGCACTTCTGCCTCTACTTTGTGGAGGCACAAATCTGTCTTCTGTGCCTACTGCTGTAAAACTAAACCATCAAGTTTCAGAGCTCATTGGGTTTAGCATTTCCCTCCTCATGTGCTCCAGACTGGTTTCATCACCAGTATCTGTCCTGCACACATTCACAGACTGCACTGGGTTGGAAGAGACCCTCCAGGGGCATCTTGTGCAACCCCCCCCTGCAGGCAGCAGGGACAGCTCCAACCAGAGCAGGCTGCAGAGGGACACAGCAAGACTGAGCCTGAGTGTCTTCAGGGATGGGGCTTCAAGCACCTCCCTGGGCAGCCTGTGCCAGTCTCTCCTCATCCTCACTCTCCACAACTCCCTCCTGATGCCCAACCTAACTCTGCCCTGCTCCAGCTCCAAACCATTGCCCTCAGCCTGTCCCCACAGCCCCTTCTGAGCAGTCCCTCCCCAGCCTGCCTGCAGCTCCCCTGCAGATACTGAACTGCAGCTCTAAGGTCCCCCTCAAGCCTTCTCTTCTCCAGGCTGCACAGCCCCAACTCTGCCAGCCTGTGCCCACAGCAGAGCTTCTCCAGCCCTCTGAGCATCTCTGTGGCCTCCTCTGGACCCTCTCCAGCAGTTCCATGTCCTTCCTGTGTCGAGGGCCCCACATCTTCCCCCAGCCCTGCAGCTGAGGTCTCCCCAGAGCAGAGCAGAGGGGCAGGATCCTCTCTCTCCACCTCTGCCCACACTGCTGTGGATGCAGCCCAGGCTGCCCTTGGCCTTCTGTGCTGCCAGTGCCCACTGCTGCCTCCTGCCCAGCTTCTCCCCCACCAGCACCCCCAAGTCCTTCTCTGCAGGGCTGCTCCCAATCTCATTACCCACAGACTGGATTGGTACCCAGGGTTACCTAAGGGTAGGACCTTGCACTTGGCCTCAATGATGCTCTTTGTTTTGCTGCCATGGTCATGGAGGAGAACTGCCCTGCCTCAATCATTTCTAACTTTATCACAACTTCAAAGTAAAAAATCAACACATTTTTCAAACCCACTGCTTTAAAGGTGATTCTGTTTGGCCATAGGTCCAGTGGGAGGTGTCCCTGCCATGCCAGGGGCTAGATGGTCTTTATGGTCCCATCCAAACCATTCTGGGAATCTATGAAGCAGCCTGCTTTGGTTGGAGGTGTCCCTGCTACCTGCAGGGGGGCTGGACAAGATGCTTTTGGAGGAGTCCCTTCCAACCCACTGCAACCTGTGAAGCTGTGATCCCTGCCTCCAACTCAGTGCAGCTCAAACCCCCTCCTTCCCTGCCACCAGCTCCTCAGCCAACTTGCAGTACTCACACAAACCTCCAACCCTTTAACAGACTCACAGAATGGTTTAGGTTGGAAGGGACCTCAAGGATCAGCCAGCTCCAACCCCCTGCCATAGGCAAGGACATCCCCTACTAGAGCAGGTCATTCAAGGCCTCATCCAACCTGGCCTAAGGAGGAAGCATCCACAACCTCCCTGGGCAACCTGTGCCAGTGGCTCACCACCTCCACTGGAAAGAACTTCCTCCTAGCATCTAGTTTCAATGTCCCCTTTGCCAGTTCAAACCCATTCCCTCTCCTCCTGTCATCACAAGACCCTTGTCAATAGTCCCTCCCCAGCCTTCCTGCAGGCCCCCTTCAGCTCCTGGAAGGCCACTATAAGGTCTCCTTGAATCCTTCTCTTCTCCAGACTGAGATGAAGCAGTACAATTTTCCCTATGATTCCCTAACAAATCCTTTGTGGAAGAGATGAGACAGCAAAAAAGAGATGGAAAAGCCTAGGGTGAGAGTACCTGTGGTGGAGCAAAGCCCAGGAGAAAAGGGTGATGCCCTTTTCATGGGGTCAGTTCATTCAGGGCCTTGCTCGGTGCGGGTTGCTGTGTGCTCAGCTTGTTCTCTCTGCTTTGTTGCTAGCCCTGACTTAACAGATTCAATCAAAATCCCTGCTAGCAGAGCTCTGGCATTCCATGGCAACTTCTCCCATGTTCTGGGGTGGAGAGCAGCCAGGCCCTTTTCCTCACCAGACCTCACTCCATCCCCATTCTAGAATCATAGAACAGTAGGGGTTGGAAGGGACCTCTGGAGATCATCCAGTTCAACTCCCCTGCCAGCACAGGGGCACATAGAGAAGGTCTCACAGGAACACATCCAGGTGTGTTTGGAAAGTCTCCAGAGAAGGAGACTCCACAACCTCTCTGGGTAGCCTGCTCCAGGCCCTCACAGTGAAAGTTTCTCTTTCTGTTCCCCTCTCCTGCTCCAACTTGCACCTCTTGCCCCTTGTGCTGCCCTTGACCATCTCTGGGCAGAGCCTGGCTCCATCCCTGCACATCTTTAGCAGCAGCAATGAGGGCAGCCCTAAGGCTCCTCTGCTCCAAGCAGCCTCAGCTCCCTCAGCTTGGCCTCACAGGTGATGTTCCACTGCCTGCAGCAGCTTTGGGGCTCTGGGCTGGACTCTCTCAAGCAGCTCCCTGAGGTTCAGAGCTGGACACAATATTCCAGATGTGGTCTCAGGGCAGAGAAGAGGGGGAGGAGAAGCTCTCTTGACCTACTAACCACACCTCTTCTAATCCACCTCAGGATGCTGGGGTGCTGGATCCCAGTGACAGGACAAGAGGCAGCAGACATAAACTTGAACATAAGAAGCTCCATCTAAATATGAAAAGTAACTTCTTTACTGGGAGGCTGGCAGAGCCCAGAGAGGTTGTGGAGTCTCCTTCTCTGAAGACTTTCAAGACCCATCTGGATCCATTCCTGTGTGGCTTGCCCTAGGTGATCCTGGGATTGGACTTGATGATCTCTAGAGGTCACTTCCAACTCCTGTTATTCTGTGATATGCCACCAGCCTTCTTGGGCACATTGCTGGCTCATGGGCATCCTGCTGCCCACTAGGACCCTCAGGCTCCCCTAGATGGCTGTCCAGCAGGTCAACTCCCAACCTATACTGGTCCCTGGAGCTTGTTCTTCCCCAGATGCAATACTCTACCCTTGGCCTTGTTGGATTTCATTCCCTTCTCATCATATAGCAATGGTGGATTTCAATACACCAGGCTGAAGCCCACCAGCTGGTCTAAGACTACAGGAAGCCACTGACATTTTTGTCACTGCAGAGGCTGTGACAAAGATTTAGCTCTCTGATGAGCTCCTACAGCAGCCACTCAGACAGGAGTTACCTTTCTCCCTCCTCTTAGGAAAAGCTCACTTGGAGCAGCTGAACTACAAACTAAAAACCAAAACCCAGGGGACCTCATTGTGGCCTTGCAGTATCTGAAGTGGGCTACAAGAAAGCTAGGGAGGGACTTTTTAGGGTGTTAGGTAGTGATAGGACTGGGGGGAATGGATCCAAGCTAGAGGAGGGGAGATTTAGATTGGACATTAGGAGGAAGTACTTGACCATAAGGAACAGGTTGATCAGGGAGGTGGTGGAAGTCTCATCCCTGGATGCTTTTAAGGCCAGGCTGGATGTGGCTCTGGGCAACCTGGCCTAGTTCGAGGTATCCCTGTCCACAGCAGGGGGTTTGCAACTGGATGATCTTTGGGGTCCCTTCCAACCATGACAATTCTGTGATACAAACTGAAGAGATGCTGCTTGTGTTCAGACTCTCTGAAAAGCAAAAGAAACCTTTAAACTACAAGTAACAAGAAACAGTCCTGTGGTTTTGGACAGAGAGGGCAGCAGAAGCGGCACACAGGGGAGGTTTGGAGCAGTCCACAACAAAAGAAAGCAATGAAGAAGCAAACCAACTGATTTCCAGATGAAACATGGGACTAGCCTGGTACCTAGAGCTTGCCTTCATCTCCCTGTGCTGCCACTCTGAAAGAACAAGGAGTCAAGGCCAGAAAGTCCCAAGGAAGGAAGAAAGGCTCTAAGCATCAAGCTGTGCTCTGAGAGGCCGAGGCTTGTGCCTGCACTCTGCCTCTTTGCTGCCAAAAGCCCCTGACACCTAATGCTGAGCCTTGGACAGCCCTCACTGGAGGTGGCTGCTCCAATACTCCCACCCTTGTGGGTCCTGGGCAGGCCAGGGAGCGCCAGGCAGGCCTCCAGGCCTCCTCTAGGCCTAGGTCCACGGCAGGAGTGTGGCTCCAAGCAGAGCTCCTGCCCCACCTTGCAAACAGTGCTGACAGCCCACACCACTCTGGGCACCCCCTCCACTCTGGTCACCCCACACCACTCTGGTCACACCACACCACTCTGGGCACCCCCTCCACTCTGGTCACCCCACACCACTCTGGTCACACCACACCACTCTGGGCACCCCCTCCACTCTGGTCACCCCACACCACTCTGGGCACCCCCTCCACACTGCTCACCCCCTCCACACTGGTCACCCCCTCCACACTGGTCACCCCACACCACTCTGGTCACCCCCTCCACACAGGTCACCCCCTCCACACAGGTCACACCACACCACACAGGTCACCCCCTCCAGCAATCACCTGGGCCACTGCCAGCCCACTCACCTCCATGTCACCTAGGTGCATTCTAGCACCCTCAGCTCCTCCAGTGCTCACCACCCTGACACCTCTCTCCCCTCAGGGACCCCAGCACCCACCACCCTCACACAGCTCTCACCTCAGGGACCCTCACACCTCTCTCACTTCAGTGTCCCTAGGACCCACCACCCTCACCCCTCTCCGAGCCGCCCCCGTCCCTCTTCCACCTCTGTCCCACCGCCTCAGCACCTCCTGCTCCCCCCAGGAGCTCAGCCGAGGCCGCCATGCCCATCAAGGCAGATCCGCGCTCCTATTGGCTGACGCAGCCTCAAACTGCGCCCCCATTGGCTGCCGAGCAGCAGAGGGCCCTCCCTGCTGCCACAGGGGCTCTGCCCTAGGGCAGCCATGGCCTGCTGCGGGGGTCTGGGCTCCGGCCCCTGCCTGCCCACCCGGGCAGTGACCAAGCCCTTGTTGCTGCCCTGCCACCACCACCGTGTGCCCTGCTCCCACCGAGCCACGCCAGGCAGAGGCTGCTGGGCTTGCTCGCTGGGCTGCTTTCCTTCCCCTCCTCCACACCCTCCACCGCCTTACCTGCCCAGGCGCTGCTGGAGCTGCCGAGGCCTGCGGGAGCAGGGAAGCTTCTCCCTGCCCTGCTTGGGCGAAGGAGGTGGATTTGGGGAGAGCCCTGAAACTTCTTGCAGTGCTCACCAGTTCACACAAACTTACTAAAAGCCTTCAAAGGGGGATAATAAAAGCCTTGAAAAGGGGAAAACCACACTGTGCACCCTCAAAAGGGCAGCGAGGCAACACCAGCAGCGTACTCCCTACTCGCGCCTTCGGGGCGAGGGAAAGCAGCACCCCAAAAGCCTCACGCACTGCCTCGGCTCTTCCAGGAGTCACAAACACATGGCTGGCACCAAGCTGGGCCCTGGCTACCACCAGGTGGTGGGACAAAAGCTGCACCAAAGCAACAGTCACCAGCTCCCAGGGGTCAAAGGCTCAGAGGATGTTAGGGGTTGGAAGGGACCCAAGGAGGTCATCGAGTCCAACCCCCCCCCCCTGCCAGAGCAGGACAATGCTATCGAACAGAGAGCACACAGGAACACATCCAGACAGGGCTGGAAAGGCTCCAGAGAAGGAGATTCCACAACCTCTCTGGGCAGCCTGTGCCAGGGCTCTGGGACCCTTACAGTCAAGAAGTTCCCCCTTGTGTTGAGGCAGAACCTTCTCTGCTGCAATTTACATCCACTGCTCCTTGTCCTGACCCAGGGAGCAGTGAGCAGAGCCTGTCCCCCCCTTCCTGATACTTATAAACAGCCCTCAGATACTTATAAACATTTATCCAATCCCCTCTCAGTCTTCTCCCTTCCAGACTAAGCAGCCCCAGGGCCCTCAGCCTCTCCCCATCAGCCATGCCCTTCAGTCCCCTCATCATCCTCCTAGCCCTCCACAGGACCCTCTCCAGCAGATCCCTGTCCCTCTGCAACTGGGGAGCCCCAAACTGAGCACAGCATTCAAGATGAGGTCTCAGCAGATCCCTGTCCCTCTGCNAAACTGAGCACAGCAAAGATGGACTCTCTTCAGCAGATCCCTGTCCCTCTGAAACTGGGGAGCCCAAAACTCAACACAGCGCTCAAGATGGACTCTCTGCAGCAGATCCCTGTCCCTCTGCAACTGGGGAGCCTCAAACTGAACACAGCATTCAAGATGAGGTCTCAGCAGGGCAGAGTAGAGAGGGAGGAGAAGCTCCCTTGATCTGCTGGACACATTGGTCATTCATGTCTGCATCATATGTGATGGGTGCTTGCCCCCCCCAGCATTTCACCTCCTTGAGACAAAGGCAGACCTGACTCTTGCAGCTTCCATTTCCTCTTTTTATCCTTCTACAAGTCCCTTGTCCTCCCTCGTGGGGAGCCTGGCCCCAAACACCCTCTAGGTTGAGAGCTAAAAGAAGCTAGAACCAACTCTAGATTTAGGTTGCTTGGGGTTGGCTTTTTTGTTTTGGGGGGGAGGATGTTTTGGTTTGTTGTTTTGGGGTTTCTTTGGGGTTTTTTTTGGCTTCTTTCCATCTTCCAAACTCTGAAGCCAAGTTTGTGATGGAAGGCGATTTGAGTCATCATTTCGACTCCCAAGCAGTAAAAAGCAGACGTTAATCTCGGGCTGGTTCTGGCAGGGGAGTGTAACGTGAGACTCCTCCAGGCTACTACCCAGCTTTGCGCCTGCCTGCTCCGGCAACCATCAAAGGGCTGCCTGAGCTCTGGGAACAAAACACCGACTGGCAGCCTTTGGCTCCACGCATCCTGCTGCCAGCAACGGCAGCCAAACATCATCCACAGAGGGGGGGTTAAGCAGCCACCTGAAGCAGCCAGATCCCCCCCCTCTCAAAACCCCCTCCGTCAGGACCTTTTCCTCCCCATCCCTTAACCCTTCGGCGTTACAGGAGGCGAAGGCACCGCTGCTGCTTTCAGCTCCAAGAACAACTTCCCAGCTGCTTCCTTCGCTGCCTGTTTGCCCTCCCAGCTAACCGGCCCTGCACTTTTGGGTTTGGCCAGCCATGTTTGGTGCTTTGTTTGGCTTTTTTAACAAGCTCTTTTGGGGGTTGGGGAGGGATGGGGGGGTGGGAGATGATGTACTCACACAGGCATCCTGCTGAATGCACTGCAGGATGTGCTTGGCTGGAATCAGGAAGTCGATGAGGTAGCGCAGTCCATCCCCACGGTATGTCTTCTCCACCACATCAAAAACTTGGCACAGGACCGTGGCTGCCGTGGCCTCGAAGGGAGGGTAGAGAGCTGATAACGTGCTCTGAATGCAGCCGTCCAGCGACTCCGAATCCTGCCCACGGGGAGAAAGGAGTCAACGCTGCCCACGCCGCTGCCCCCTGACCGGCTCTAAGCCCGGCGGGGAAGGAGAGCAGATCAAAAGCAACATGTTGCTGGGCCTTTCCCAAACCTTCTCGGCTTGGTGGCTCCAGGTGAAGCCCTTCAAAACCACCAACCCCCCCCCCCAAAATAACCTTCTCTTGCTGAGCAGCACCAGCGGCGAGCAGGGCAGAACTCTGTGCGGAGCTCCTCCAGCTTTTGCTTACGCAGCAAGTCCTGCTCCTGGGCTGTGCTGGGTGGGGCTGCTATTAAACCAGTACCACAGCACGTGAGTGCCTGCCAGCCAGCCACGGGGGCATGGGGACTGGCACGGCTGGGGGGTACTTGGGCTTGGAGGTGCCAAGCTAAGGCTTGGCTCTCGGAAAGCCAACAGCGGTGGGCTAAGGGCGGGTTGCAGGGGCAAGGGTTGAGCTGGAGCTGTAGCACGCTGAGGAGAGCTCCAGCTCAATCCTTGTCCCTGCCCAGGGTAGGCTGCTGGAGCTGGTTGGCAGTGAAGGTAGCTGCTCCTCAGCCCCTGGCACAAGATTAGCTGCTGGAGGTGGTTGGCAGTGAGGGAAGCTGCTCCTCATCCCCTGCCCAAAGTTAGCTGCTGGAGCTGGTTGGCAATGACGGAAGCTGCTCCTCGTCCCATGCCCAGGGTTGGCTGCTGGGGCTGGGTGGCACTGAGGGAAGCTGCTCCTCATCCCCTGCCCAAAGTTAGCTGCTGGAGCTGGTTGGCAATGACGGAAGCTGCTCCTCGTCCCATGCCCAGGGTTGGCTGCTGGGGCTGGGTGGCACTGAGGGAAGCTGCTCCTCATCCCCTGCCCAAAGTTAGCTGCTGGAGCTGGTTGGCAATGACGGAAGCTGCTCCTCGTCCCATGCCCAGGGTTGGCTGCTGGGGCTGGGTGGCACTGAGGGAAGCTGCTCCTCATCCCCTGCCCAAAGTTAGCTGCTGGAGCTGGTTGGCAATGACGGAAGCTGCTCCTCGTCCCATGCCCAGGGTTGGCTGCTGGGGCTGGGTGGCACTGAGGGAAGCTGCTCCTCATCCCCTGCCCAAAGTTAGCTGCTGGAGCTGGTTGGCAATGACGGAAGCTGCTCCTCGTCCCATGCCCAGGGTTGGCTGCTGGGGCTGGGTGGCACTGAGGGAAGCTGCTCCTCATCCCCTGCCCAAAGTTAGCTGCTGGAGCTGGTTGGCAATGACGGAAGCTGCTCCTCGTCCCATGCCCAGGGTTGGCTGCTGGGGCTGGGTGGCACTGAGGGAAGCTGCTCCTCATCCCCTGCCCAAAGTTAGCTGCTGGAGCTGGTTGGCAATGACGGAAGCTGCTCCTCGTCCCATGCCCAGGGTTGGCTGCTGGGGCTGGGTGGCACTGAGGGAAGCTGCTCCTCATCCCCTGCCCAAAGTTAGCTGCTGGAGCTGGTTGGCAATGACGGAAGCTGCTCCTCGTCCCATGCCCAGGGTTGGCTGCTGGGGCTGGGTGGCACTGAGGGAAGCTGCTCCTCATCCCCTGCCCAAAGTTAGCTGCTGGAGCTGGTTGGCAATGACGGAAGCTGCTCCTCGTCCCATGCCCAGGGTTGGCTGCTGGGGCTGGGTGGCACTGAGGGAAGCTGCTCCTCATCCCATGCCCAGGGTTGGCTGCTGGGGCTGGGTGGCACTGAGGGAAGCTGCTCCTCATCCCAT
>WAAF01009623.1:0-17158 GCA_013400475.1 Tricholaema leucomelas | reverse complement strand
ATGGCATCCCTGCCCTCCAGCAAGTCAGCTGTGCCACACAGCTTGGTGTCATCTGCAAACTTGCTGAGGGTGCACTCAATTCCTCTGTCCATATCACTGACAAAGATGTTAAAGAGCACTGGTCCCAGCACTGACCCCTGAGGAACACCACTTGTCACCGGTCGCCAGGTGGACATTGTGCCATTGATCACTACTCTCTGCATGCGACTGCATGATGGTTTTGCTCTGCACAGATGTGAAACTTGCATGTATTTCCCCTGCCCTCAAATATTTGGGTATAATCCTTTATGGGCTTCTTTTCCATTCTTCTCTATCCCCAACTCCCTATTTTGTGGCCTCCTGTTCTCACCTATAACCTTTCTCCATTGCCCTCTATGCTCAAATTTGTAGGTCCCTAACTCCATATCCCACTCCAGACACATTGTAACACCTCAAGCTTTTTGCCCAAGAAGTAGTGCCAGTGACCTCTGTTACTTTGTTCTTCTAGGCCACATCCTCATCTCAAGTCTCAGTTTCTCCTTCTGGCCCACCTTCCAGCTTTTCATAGAATCACAGAATGGTAGGAGTTGGAGGGGACTTTTGGAGACTATTTAGTTCAATACTCTTGCTTAGGCAGGTTAACCTAGAACAGTTTGCACAGAACTGTGTACAGGTGGGTTTTGAGTATCTCCAGAGAAGAACAATCCAGAAAGCTTCCAGGCATCCTGCTCCAGTGCTCCAGCGCCCTCATAGTAAAGATGTGTGTTTTTCCTCACATTCCGATGGAACCTTCTGAATCCCAGTTTGTGGCCAATGGCCCATGTTCTGTTGCTGGGCACCCCTATAAAGAGTCCTGTCCCAGCCTCTTGACACCCATCCTTTTATATATATGTAAGCATTGATAAGATGCCCTCTCGGTCTTCTCCAGGCTAAACAGCCCTAGATTTCTCATCCTTTCATTGTAAGACAGATGCTCCATTTCCCTAATCCTTTGTGGCACTTCTTTGGACTCTATCCTGTAGTTCCTATTGTCTCTAGGATTGGAGAGGCCAAAACTGGGCACAATGATGTGGCCTCACCACGGCAGAGTAAAGGGGGAGGAGAACCTCCTTCAAATTGCTGGTTACACTCCTAACGCACTCTAGGATGCCACTGGCCTTTTTGGCCATAAGGGCAGGTTGCTGGCCTGTGATTAACTTCTTGTCCACCAGCATTCCCAGGTCCTTCTCCACAGAGCTGCCTTCAAGCAGGACAACCCCTGACCTATACTGGTACATGTTTTTTTTTTTTTCTCCCCAGGTACAGGACTTGTCCTTGTTGAACTTCATTAAAATAAGCTGCATCCAACTTTCCAGCCTGTCCAGATATCACTGAATGGCAGCACAGGTTTAATGTGTATCAGCCACTCCTCTCAGTCTTGTCTCATCAGCAAACTTGCTGAAAGTACACTCTGTTCCTTCATCTAGGCCATTAATAAATATGTTGAACAAGACTAAACAACATATATAGCTACGGAACTTTTCTTATGCTTACCTATAAGGATGTCATAGGAAATAGCATCAAAAGGCTTGCTGAAGTTGATGCAGACAACATCCATTGCTCTCTCCTCATTGACCTAGCTAGTCATGTAATCACAGAAGACTATCAGATTGTCCAAGCATGTTTTCCCTTAGTGAATCCATATTGATCACTCCCAATAACATCTTTCTCCTCCACCTGCTTGAAGATGACATCTGGAATGAATCATTCCATCTTCTTACCAGGGATGGAGGTGAGGCTGACTGATCTGTGGTTTCCTGGATCCTCCTTTTTGCCCTATTTGAAGACTGGAATGACACTGAATTTCCTCCAGTCCTCAAACATCTCTCCTGTTCTCTATGCTCTTTCAAAAATGGTAAGAGAGTGGTTTAGCAATAGCATTAGCCATTTCCCTCAGCACTCATAATGCATCGTCTCAGGGTCCACAGATTTGTGGGTGTCTCAGTTCTAGTTTAAATGTCCCAGAGACTCAGATACAGTTAATAGAACCAATAACAATTCATAGGATGCCTTTCCCTCTCCCCTCCTTTTTCAAAGAAAAGGAATTAGATGTAGAGAGGAAGAGGTAAAACATACCCAGATAAACAGTCTCACTTCGATTTGGAAGTTAAAAGAGAAAACTTTAACAACAAATAAAAGGCATTTGAGGTAAGGGAGTTACAAAGAGGTATAGGGAAGTGAAAACAAGATACAAAATATGTACATACAACCAGATTGATGGCAATGGGTTTTCCACCTCGTGGACTGATGGCCATATGGTAAAACAAAGAGCAGAAGGAACAGGAGAGCAGTGCTGCCAGGCAGGGAGGCAGGGCAAGACAGGACAAAACAGGAATTTCTTCTGTTTTTATAGGGGGCTAGACAGGAAGTGGGAGTGGGCTAAATTCCTGTTTAGGGTCAAGGTTAAGACCACTCCCCTGGAGGGTTAACCCTTTACAGTGGATGTCCAGTTTGCCTACCTGTCACCCAGAGGCTATTCTCCCTTGTGTCCTTTTTGTGAAAGAAGCTGACATGGCTATACTATATAAGTAAGAGTGGGAATTGTCTGGAACCAGAAAAGAGCAGGTATCTTCACACATTGCCACAGTGACTGTAGGCTAACCCAAATATGTATGGGACAACTGTTAAGGATTTTAACTAACCTCTGAGATAAAGCAAACCCAGTGAAATCCTCACTGTGGAATCTTTAGCTACCATGATCTAGACAAATCTTGAACCGAATACTTGCAAAAACTTTTGCCTTTCTCCCTGAATAACTTCACAAGTTTGGTTTAAAGAAAAATCACAAAAATGCTGATTGGAATTGATAAATTCCAATTTCTACTGCAAACTTACATGGAAGCAGAAAATATCACCAGATGCTCATACATTTTTAACATAAGGAAGTGTTGTCTACCTTCCTAGCTAGAAGCTTCAGTGGCTTCATTTGCAGAAGCAAACCTTACATTTAATCTAATATATTTTTTTTAGAAATTAATTTTATGAAAGACAGCAGTTTCAATGGTCAAAGTCTTGCAAAGGCAGAATGCAACTGTGGTTTACATAACAAAATAACATTAATAGACATCAGTATCAGTTCCACATAAAAATATTACCTTTGTCATTGTATGACAAGACAAACTTTTAAAAAAACCTTTATAATAAAGGCAAGGCCAACATTTTTTTAATGGCATTTCCTTTAAAACAATACAAATTCACTAAAGATAAATCTAGTATTTCAACAGCAGTAAGCTATTTTCACTTTATTTTGTTCAATATTCTATATTTTCCTAAGAATATTTTAATTATTAGCAGCAGTCATTGATAATTAACTGTTCCTTACAACACTTCCTCATTTAGCTGAAAATAGTAGAACAATTCAAGCACAAACAAGCAAAGATACTCTTATTCAGTTAGCACACATATTTTTATCGTCATTTAGAAATACTTTACTTTAAAACAGATACATCTAGATTATGCAGAAAGAAACATCCGGACAAAGTTTATTCATGTTTAAAAACACAATTTTAAACACAATAAGCTTTTCTACTTCAATTTCAGGCTCATCTCCTAAAGCTATATCTTTACATACCTATTCAATTTAAAATGTTTTGTACTGTAGGCTTTCACTGAGAGAAATAGCCTTCTCAGTATGCATATTGAGGCAGTGTGGATGTTTGAGCTGATTTTCTAGCTCAGACATAGGGGAGAGGTGAACATTCAAGGGATAAGCCATATAATGGTAACAATGGATAAGTTAATATAATTTCTTTGGAGCATCAAGAGCTTTATGTCTAGAAGCACAGCTTGTTCTTTCCCCTTGCTGGCTTCTGCTGCTTGAGCTGTGCCTGCCTGCTATCTTCTCCTGCTGCTGTTTTGGCTGCTGCTGCTTTTGCTGCTTTGCCGTAGCTTGACCCCTTCCCCATCCTCCTTAAGGTTATTATAATTTTTCTCTAGTAGTTTATTTCTTTTTATACTGTTATACTTAAACTATAAGAAATACAATTTCATCTTTCCCTGATTTGTTGATGGTTGTGTTGATGTTCCTCGGTAACTTCACTTTTGGGCATGTGAGCGTCTGTGTGTTGTACTCTTACAGGAATTTTCTGTAGACAGGTAACAATGTCCTGCCATAAGTCAGCAGCCCAAATTGACTTTCCTTTTCATTGCCAATTATTTCTTTTCCAGTGCTTTAGCCAACCCCATAAGGTATTGGCCACCATCCACAAATCAGTACAGAGGTAAAGCATGGGCCAATTCTCATGCTCAGCCACATCAAGAGCAAGTTGGATAGCTTTTATCTCTGCAAACTGGCTCAATTCACCTTCTCCAGTTTTTGCTTCAGCCACTGCTTGCATAGGGCTCCAAACTGCAGCTCTCCATTTTCGCTTGTCTCCAACAAGGCAACAGGAACCATCAGTAAATAGAGCATAGTTCCTTTCTTCTTTAGACAAATCGCCATAAGGAGGAGCTTCCTCAGCCCAATTTATTCTCTCCTCTGGAGGATTTATAGAGTTTGTGCCTTCTGGCCAGTTGGTGATCATCTCCACTATGCCAGGTCGTTCAAATCTCCCCATGCATGCTCGCTGTGTTGAGAGCCATCCACTTAGACCAGGTAACATCAGTTGCATGATGTGGTGATGACTCCTTTCCTTTAAGCATCCAGTTCAAAACTGGTAATCTGGGAGCCAAAAGAAGCTCTCTTCCAATTACTTCAGAAGCAGCTTTTACTGCTTCATAAGCAGCAAGGATATCTTTCTCTGTTGGTGTATAGCTTTCTTCTGACCCTCTATGTCCTCTACTCCTGAAACCAAGTGGTTGGCCATGAGTTTCTCCTGGGGCTTTTTGCCATAGGCACCAAGTTGGACTATTATTACTTGCAGCCGTATACAGAATGTTCTTAATGTCTGGACCAGTTCGAACAGGTCCCAAACCCATTGCATGAACTACTTCCTGCTTTATCTGATCAAAAGCTGTTTGTTGTTCAGGTCCCCACCTAAAGTTGTTCCTCTTTCAAGTCACATCATACAAAGGTTTTACAATTTGGCTGTATCCAGGGATGTGCAGCCTCCAAAATCCAACTGTTCCTAAGAAAGGAAATGTATCCTTCTTATATGTGGGATTTGCCATGGTGGAAACTTTATTTGTCACATCCATTCGAATGTGGTGGCGACAATCCTGCCAATGAATTCCCAGGAATCTCTCTAGCAGGTCCTTTCACCTTGTCTTGCTTTATGGCAAAACCTGCCTTCATCAGCATGTCAATTATTTTGTTGCCTTTCTCAAAAACTTCTTGTCCTGTATTCCCCCAGACAATAATGTCATCAATGAATTGCAGATGCTCCGGAGCTCCACCTTTCTCTAATGCATCATGGATCACTGCATGACAGATCGTTGAGCTGTGATTCCACCCCTGGGGCAAACAGTTAAATGTATACTGAATCCCCCTCCATCTGAAAGCAAACTGAAGCGTGCATTCCTCTGCTATTGGAATAGAGAAGAAAGCATTAGCAACATCTATGGTTGCATACCATTTGGCCTCCTTGGATTCCAGCTCATACTGGAGTTCTAACATATCTGGCACAGCAGAAGTCATGGGCGGAGTCACTTCATTTAGGCTGCAGAAGTCAACTGTCAGTCACCATTCTCCATTTGCCTTTCGCACAGGCCATATTGGACTGCTGGAAGGTGAATGGGTTTTTTAATGAGGTCCTGGCGCTCCAGATGATGAATCAGATCATGTATGGGCACTAAAGAGTCACGGTTTATTCTATATTGCCTGTGGTGTACAGTTTGAGTGGCAATTGGCAACTTCACATCCACTATATTATGCTGTTCAAAAACTGCAGGCTCGTCTGATAGCTCAGGCCTAGCAGACAACTTCAGTCTGACTCCAACAGCTTCTACAGTTGCTATTCCAAAGGTCCATTTAAAACCCTTGGGATCCTTGAAATGCACTTCTCTCAGAAAGTCAGTTCCCAAAATGCAAGGTGCATTTGGACCCATTACAATGGTATGCTTTCACTAATCACTCCCAATCAAACTTATCTCTGCCTCCAGCCTTGTTAATTCTTGAGATCCTCCTGTGATTCCAGAAATAGTAATAGACTCCATCCCTTTACAATTTGAAAGTCCACTAGACTGTGTCCACTAGAGCCCTGTATTTCTGAATTTTCAAGGTACCAGCCCATCTAATATATACACTCCAGTATATCCTATTATCTTCCTGGTCCCTGGCCTCTGCCTGGTAAGAGACAGGGCCCCCTTAATATTGATCATTGCAAGTACAGGTGGCACAGTGTTTAATGGTATTAGCTGAATCATTGCCAGAATTGTCTGAGTCATATGGGGAAACTGAGGAAACTACTCTTTTAGTCTTCTCATTCTGCAACTCTCTCACTCCTTTTAGGAGAAGTGAGGTAGGTTTCCCATCCCACTTATCCATGTTTTCACTGAATTGGTCACGTAAGATTACCCAAAGAGACCCACGTGACTGTTGTTGTCTGAGTGAGTTTGAATTGGTCTTCGGGGAGGACACCTATCTCTGATGGCCAAGACATGTACCCACTCCGATGGTGAAGAGGAAAGGTCATTGTCCTTCACCAACTGGGATATAAAGGTTTTAAATTCCTAGTTGAGTTGTTTCATGCCATCTTTTATCTCCTCAGCCATAGTATTTATGGCTGACACCACAGCATTAAATGTAAGGCTATCCTCCATCTGCCTCATCTGATCAGCAAACTCACCCACAGTCAGAGTGGGAGTTGTTTCATCATCTTTCCCCACCATTTTACTTGCCAACATATGGGCATAATTAGAGGGGGCAAGCTGAATAAGTTTCTTTAAGAGAGCACGTCTCACAGGTACCTCATCAGGGTCCTCTGTTGCATAATCTCCATAGATTAGCTCTTTTATGGCCATCTCTCACAAACACTGAACCCCCTGTTCAACTCTATTCCAGCTTGAAGGTCTCCAGGGAAAATCATCCCTGTTGGGGTACTGCAGTCCCACAGCTGTTAACATGCATGACCAGAGGTTAGAATTGCTGCTGAGATGTTCTAAGTGCTTATCTATGCCATTGTCTACCTCACTGTCCGAGGGTTTATTTCTATGGTATCCATGCCTCCACCCCAGCATCTGTTTAGCCAACTCACCAACAGTTCTCACTCCTTCCGGGCATAATCTTGCTTAATATGCCCGACCTCCTTCCTTGGCAATGGGACTTTCTCCTCATCATCACTATCATCAATCTCCTGAGTATATTTTCCCTTAGCTCTAGCCTTTCCATTCTTTTTACCCACAAAGGTACTAGCCTTCACACCATCTGTTGTACCCCCTCTCTTGGATCCTCTTCCCTTTGCTTCATGAGTTGAGCAGACTTCTGAAGCTCCTCAACTGCAGCAAAAGAGTTTCTGGCAGTTCCCTCCTTGGGATTACCCTGCTCTGGTTTATCCCCATCCACCTGAGCTATCTTGACCCCCAATGCTAGCTGCCATTTTTCTCCTTGTTTTAATTGGAGGAAGGGAGATCTTAACTCTTGCATTTGAATCTTCATACTCACTACCATCTACCTGAACTTCTTTGCCTAAGTAAATCATGTCTTACTCCGGGAGGTGTCTTTCACTGAATCATTTAAATTTGGTTCTGGCTCTGTTCCTCACGTGGTGGTGAAATTGGAACTGAGGCAGTGGCACCCTTTCTCATAGCAGCAGCAGCGGCTCGGCAGAGACAAGCGGGGCTAAGGCAGAAGCAGCGGAATTAGCAGGCTCGATGACATTAAGTGGGCTCGCCCTCCGAGGACCCCGCCGCATCCCCCGGTACCACTTCCGGTCTCCTGGTTGCAGGCGAAAGAACCTTTGGTTTAGCGGCCCCTCTAATGGGAGAGTCTGGTGTCAACAATTCTCCTGCAGATCAAAACGTTCGAGCCGCGTTTTTCACAAACAAGTTCCTCAACTTTGTCCGTCCGAGGAACTTTGCCGTAGCCGACACCGTCTGCAGACAGCTCCAGCGCCGCCGCCGCAGCCCTTTGTGAATGAACCCCCGCAGGGGTTCCATCGCTTCTACCCTTACTTTCCTCCGTTGTATTCGGTACGAACGGGAACCAGATACTTTCCTGACTTCACGCTTCAGGGTCAGTGGGGTACGGGCCATGTCCAACTACTTTTTCTTCTTTCAAACGTCCCGAGGGAGGACGTTTTGCTGTTCTGCAAGCAATCCGTCTGCCCAGCGCTGTGACCTTCCCTCCCCGTCTTGGGTTGCAGACTGTCTTTAACCCCTGTCTCCCTGCTACTGCCTCCAGAAAAGGTAAAGACCTCACTTGTAGCCTCTTTATTCCCGCATCTCTCTCGTCTCCAAACTACAATCAGACCTACAATAGCAGACAGAAATGTCAAGTTCAAACATACTAGGCAGGCCACTGGATAACTCAGCTCTCCCAAATAACTCACAGTTTCTGACACCACCATGACATACAGCACACCCTCAGCTACATTCCTAAACCCTAAAACATCCATAACAAAATATCCAACCTGTGTTAACAGAGCTTTTACCGAGTTCCGGGCTATCTTAGCAAAGAAAGAACACACATGGTACTGCACTATAGTGGTAAAACACTGCTGAACCAATAATGTCAAAATTGAAGCAATAATGGGCCAAAATATATCAAACAAATTCATTTTTCCCTGACTTCCTTATCCTGATTATCAATCAAAAGAAAAAAACAAACCAAGATTGTGCCCCACGTTTGGAAAATGTCCCAGGTTAGAGTGGATCCGTGCCCTGGTTGAATAAACTGACCACAACACGGATTTCTTTTTGAAAGTCAGGGAAGGATGAAAGTATGTCTTGTAGTTTAAGTGTAACAGTATAAAGAGAAATAAACTACTAGAGAAAAAAAATAGTGATAACCTTACGGAAGATGGGGAAGGGGGCAAGCGGTGTTGAAGCAGCAAAAGCAGCAGCAGCCAAAACAGCAGTGGGGGAAGATAATAGGCAGGCACAGCTCAAGCAGCAGAAGCCAGCAAGCTGTGCTTCTAGACATAAAGCTCTTGATGCTCCAATGAAATTATACTAACTTATCCATTGTTGCCATTATATGGCCTATCCCTGGAATGTTCACCTCTCCCCTATGTCTGACCTAGAAAATCAGCTCAAACGACCAGAGGCAGGCAAGACAAAGAGATACACAGAGAAGCAGGGGGATTTACTCAGTAAACACAAAGGAACACAACCCAAGTCTCAGATAGCTCTGATTGCATCTGTATTCTAACATCAAGGCCCTTATTCAACCAAGATGGTGGTTTAATGTCTTATCAGAAATAAGCAAATACAAATAGCAATACTGAAAAACTGAGAGAAATTACGTAAGTTTAGATACCAACTACATGTTTTCAGAACGTTTCATTTGTACAAAAAAAGACAACACTGTGTAGTCAAATGAATAATCTAGGGCAAAAATTTATACATAGGTGGAGTATATTTAAACATATTGAAACAACAGTTCTTTCTGCATTTTTTCAAATTTCGCAGAACGGAAAAGATACCTGTCAATTAATATTTTATTCTAAATGACAGATTTCTATGTATAATTACTACAGAATTAGAAGACATAAGCCAATTTCCAAAAACCTAATGAATATTTCTATTTATTAGAGATGGCAGAAATCTTTATCTTCAGAAAATATAAATTATTCATGCAAATCCTGATATGAGACTGAAAAATGTAGACTACTGCCAGTGTCAAAACACTGTCTTTACCAGTACCAGATCCCCACATCAAACCTCTGACCTTCCATCACAGAAATCTTTGAATTCAGAGATCATCACATTTCCCTACAGAGTACATAGAATCATAATCATAGAGTGGTTTAAGTTGGAAGGAACCTCAAATATCATCCAGTTCCAGCCCTCACACCATAGGCAGGGACACCTCTCACTAGAACAGGTCACTCAAGGCCTCATTCAGCCTGGCTTTGAACAACCTCCAGGGAGGGAACATGCACAATCACCCTGGACAACCTGTTCCAGTGTCTCACCACCCTCATTGTAAAGAACTCTTTCCTAACATCTAGTTGGAATCTCCCCTCTTCCGATTTAAACTCATTACCCCTCATCCTGTCATTACAAGACCTTGTAAAAAGTCCTTCCCCAGCCTTTCTGTAGCACCCCTTCAGATACTGGAAAGCTACTATAAGGTCTCCTTGAAGCCTTCTCTTCTCCAGGCTGAAGAGCCCAACTCTTGTAGCCTGTTGTCACAGTAGAGGTGCTCCAGCCCTCTGATCATCTTCATGGCCATCTGGACTTGCTCNAACAAACTCCACCAGTACAGGCTGGGAGGTGATCCGCTTTAAAGCAGTCCTGTGGAGAGGGACCTGGGGGTCCTGATGGATAATAAGTTAACCATGGCACAGCAATGTGCCCTTGTGGCCAAGAAGGCCAATGGGATCCTGGGGTGTATTAGGAGGAGTGTATCCAGCAGATGAAGGGAGGTTCTTCTCCCCCTTTACTCTGCCCTGGTGAGACCTCATCTTGAATACTGTGTTCAGTTTTGGGCTCCCCAGTTTAAGAGGGACAGGAGTCTGCTGGACACAGTCCAGTGGAGGAGAGGAGGCTCTGAGGTGACCTTATTGTAGCCTTCTAGTATCTGAAGGGGGCCTACAAAAAAGCTAGGGAGGGACTTTTTAGAATATCACAGTGTGACAGGACTAGGGATAATGGAGCAAAGCTGGAGGTGGGTAGATTCAGACTGGACGTGAGGAGGAAGTTCTTCAGCATGGGAGTGGTGAGAGCCTGGAATGGGTTGCCCAGGGAGGTGGTTGAGGCCCCATCCCTGGAAGTGTTTAAGGCCAGGCTGGACGAGGCTCTGGCGAGCCTGATCTAGAGTAGGGTGTCCCTGCCTATGGCAAGGGTGGTGGAACTAGCTGATCCTTGTGGTCCCTTCCAACCTTGACTGATTCTATGGTTCTATGATTCTATGATTACATTAAAGGTTTATAGTATTGTATAACTAAAAAACTGAAGGGACCCAAAGCACACTTCCCTAATTTGAGTGTCATATATTGTACACAAATCACGTCCTTCCTTGGTAAAGCCTTAAAAAAGCAAACTCTGTGAAATATCTTAAGACATAATATTGACAGTTGAAGACCCATTTCATAATAGAACTGAGCTTGGTTGGATGCTTTTAGTTATTTGAAAGGCTGCTGTACACTTTCATGGAGTACAGCAAGCTGTCTGCAAACTCTGGATTTTTTAGATTTGTCTCTGTTAAAGTAATGTATTAAAAATCAGAGAGTATGAATTTTCTAGATTTACTGACAGAAATTAGATTTTATTTTCCTGATTTCTGCATGACCTTTAGATGGGAGTGGAAGGAGTAAATTAAGATCTCTGCTTACATGCAGAAGAGTTTATCAATAGCAAACATTTCACACACACACACATATCTTTCTACAGTCACGGTGTGTCTTAAAGAAATCCTTAAGAAATCTGACGTTTTTGGTCATTTCCCCAAAGAGAGATGTAAATCTCAAGTGGAGAGTTTCAGTACAAATGTTGTTAATTTTCTGGCTAATGCATCATGCGAGAGTGCATTTACTGTACCTTTAGGGCTTTGCACTTTCCCTGTTTATTGTAATAACGGTAATTACATGCCTAGCACTCTATGTATTGAGACAAAGAGATTAAGGCACCTACACCAAAACCCACTGTAATGTGCAAATTTGAGTTGACTGTAGAGAGAGAAGTGCAGATCAAAACACACTGAAGCAGCATTTAATGAAATCTCTATTGTAGCCAGTTCCAAATTTTATTTCTGTTTAAACGAACAGAATGTTACTGTCTTCTACTGATAAAAAATAAGACATGGCATACAGAAAATACACGCAGAAAGCAAAGAAAAGGGAGAGTGCATGATGAAGAGGTGAGAAGCACAAATACATAAACTTCAGGTACAGTCTTTACCAAGGGCTTTCTATCTTCAGGTGCAGAAAGCAAAACCAGTCACAAATAGGAAAAGACCTAATTGAGCACACATATTACAGGGAGTTGACTGAGTAATTAAAGCTTAGAAGTGAGAAACTAGCTGCATCTCATGATTACTTAGGAATCTTCTCCCCTATGGGAGGCAGAATATGATGCCTCTTTAAGTCATAGAATCATAGACTGATCTGGGTTGGAAGAGACCTCCAAAGATCATCCAGGCTAACCCCCTCTGCAGTCAGCAGGGGCATCCTTAACTGGATTGGGGTGCTCAGAACCTTACCAAGCCTCACCTTGAATATCTCCAAGGACAGGTTTTCAACCATCTCCCTGGAAAACCTGTTCCAGTGTTCTACTATCCTCATGGTGGACAAAGTATTCCTAACGTCCAACCTAAATCTGCTTTTCTCTAGTTTGAAGCCATTGCCCCTCATCCTATCACCACAGGCCTTTATAAACAGTCTCTATCCATTACTCTTGTAGGCCCCCTTCAGGTAATGCAATGCTGCAATTGTAACAGTCTCCTAGGAGTCTCCTCTTTTCCAGTGGAGCACTATAAAATCCATGAGAGTTTGTGGTGCTTGAATGCTGGTCACCTGTTGGAGTTCCTGTGAATCTCAAAGCAGGCATAAAATGATGGAAAGGCTATGAAAGCATCCGTGTTTCATTCACAAATGAAACAGTCTTATCCAACAGTCTTATCCAACACCAGTTCTTTGAGTGCCAAGGGTACAGTACACTCAATGACTAGCAGCTCAAATGGCAAAGATGTAGGCTGGCAGCAAAGAAATATGATTAGCAGCTGAGGAGAGCTAGAGTCTAAGATCTTCTCTGGTTTGTCTGCAGTCAGAAAGGGGCCTACTTCTAGTTCACCTGTAGTGCTGGACTGCAAATGTATATCAAGTATTCAAGTAAGCTTCTTGGAAAAAAAAAAAAACCACAAAAAAAATCCCAAAAAATATTACCTGGTGCATAGTTAGTGACTTGTTTCTGTATTTCCCATGTTGAAATATCACAAGAAAAACTACTTATGAGAAGTCTTTGTGGAAGTGTGAAGTAAACTTGAACAGGTAGCATTTCAAGGTGTCAGTGCTACCAATAAATACTGCCTGCTCCAAATAATGACCCAAGTATCAAAACATGGCAACACTCCATATTTTATGTGACTCCACAGAGTCTTGGGAATCAAATTTTAATGGGGTAGAAGGCAGTGATCAACAGGCCGTCAATATAACCATAGCCAGAAACATCATGGCAGACTTGATTTATGCTATATTGCCAACACACAACTTCTGATAAATAATTTGAAAAAAAAACCCAACAACACAGAGACAATGAAATTGAAGCCTTTTATACTTAAAGGAAAAACAAATATTAAATTCCTTCCACAAGAATTGCTTTGTTGCAAATAGAATATTTCTCATGCATGGCAAGGTACTGATTTCCTTAGGTCTCACACATTTACTCTGATTCACCCTACACCATTGTTGCTCTTGCTACTGATTTATTTTTCATTCTATACCTCAATGTCTCCTTTCTCTGTACATTCAGTTCCAGAAAATGTTATCTTTCCCTTTTTGCAAAGCATACCCTAATATTCCTAAAAAAGCAAGCATACAAAGTAAATAAAGAATACGTTGCAGTTAAAGGTGCATCAAACAAATGGGCAAAATGGAAAGAGAAGCATTTCAGTTAAACTGGGACAACACAGACTGCAGATTCAATTTCCTACAACATGACCTTAATCAAATGCTTGGGATCTCACAGCATAACTAAATTAGCAGTGCTCAGTAAAGCCCATCAGGATGACACATCTAAGGCATTCAATAACTGACAAAACATGCCTCTTCTAAAATATTTATTAATCATTCACATAACAACTGATAAGGCTTTCATTTCAGATTTATTAGAAACACACACATGATCATGGTATACAAAAATCAGATATACCCACAACTACAAAAAGTGACAATTTACTATGGTTTCCAGTGGAAAACCAAAAAGTTTCCCATGGCTTGTTTTCTTCTGGTCATGGAAAGTAACCAAATTAATCTAACCTAAGAGACAACATCATCTTGGCTAAATATATGCAAACACAACTTCTGTCAGTGTTGTTGTCTTACCAATAAATATTTATCATCTTCCACTCACCCCACTTCCCTCCTAAATTAGTCACCATCTGCTTAATCTCAGCTGAGATCTCCGTAATTCACCTACTGCACAGATGAATATTGGTATAAACACAGCTCTTGGGAGGAAAACTCACATGCAGGATAACAGGAAAAAAAATGTCTGCGTAGCTGCAATAATTTGCTTTCCACCACTTACAATGAAGCCAAAAAGAAGTTCAGGTTATTTTCTGCTGTCAGCAAGATATACATTCTATTAATTTTTATTTGATTGAAAGCCCAAAAGGGGAGCATTTATTTTTAAAGCATAAAGAAGGGCACCGAAGCTGCTTACCTCACTCAGCTCTGCAGGAGAGTCATTTCTGTATTTCATAGCAACTCCAGAATTCATGATTAGACTTCTCAGGGCTTGATGATTTCTGTAGATTTTTATGCTTCAAAGCTTTGTTCATTTGATTCAATACTTTCTTCTCCAAAATTTTTCTGTCTTACACATTTTGCTCTAGATGGCCATGTTTACTCCACATTGATAGTTTAATGATGCAAGACCTTCTAAAACATCCAGACTAGGTTTTACTTCACAGACAATCCATTGCTGTGAGAGACTTGGAAATACTATTAAGTGCTCAGAGAATGCAGTGAAGGAACTGTTTGCCAGGATCCCAGGGCTGTCTCAGCCCATCTGCAGGGCGTGCTTCATCTCTGCTGTCTGTTTTCCACAACTGTGTTTAAGGACATCTTCCAGTCCAGTTAATGTACTCAGAAATATTTGTTGAGCTTCATGCAAGTTCATAGAGAAAGAAAAAGGAGAGTGCTGCTACAGTCTTCAGCATTTGGGGAGGGAGAAAGAAAGAGACAGAATCTCCCCTCCCCTAGACAAACCAGTGCTGCAGTCCACGCTAAAGTTTTCCCTGCCAGTGAGCCTGGAATTTAAGTGGTTTATGATCAAACACAGCTGTCTTACTGCTGGCTAAAGGGTGCATGGAAGGGGCGGCACTAAATGAAGAGTGCAAGTGGGAGGGAGAGAGCTACAGAGAGTTCATTTTGGAATTACAGGCATCTTTCCAGCTTATGCATACTCTTTCCAGCTTATGCATACTAATTACAAGACACAAAATTATAAAGCTAAGTAACAGGAAATGCCACTTGAATAACAATAAATTGGATTCCTATTTTCTAATTCCCATATGTAATTAAGACAAGTTAGGAGTCTTTAGGGGGTGGGGGTAGCAACAATTTCAAAATGTAACAGTAAACCCAAAAGCTGCAGATTTTATGTAACACACAGACATTTTACAAGCCTTTGAAGAGATAACACTGGAAGAAGGGGATAAAAAAATTTGCTTTTAACAGTCATCGAATTCTCCAAAAAAATCTTTAACTAGCTGGATTTTTGGACATGCTGCATATATTGCAAGAGCTGACAACCTCCTTTTCACTTACCTGCATACCCTAAACCACAGCGACAGCCCTACTTACTTTGTCATGATGTACTTTTGGAGTTACAAGCAGGGAATACCATACTCTACAGCTGAAATTTATCTGATCATCTTGATACAATGTAATATTAAAATGTCAAATGAGTTCATAAAAAAATAATCATGAGAACTAGGAATAAATGCTATATGAGCTGTGGCACAGTATTGCACCCTGGCAAAAATGTTTCTAACACTCTCAAAGAGCAATGCTTTACAAATCATCCTATTTTTTTTTTTTCATCTGTTCATCATGAATTAATGCTGGCATGCAGACACAAGGGTAATTAATCCAGATGACAATACAGAAAGTGCTTTAAGAAAAAGAACCAGGATAAATGCAATACTAAAAAGTACTTTCTAGTTCCCTGCTCTTCCTCTGTGGCCAGCATGAGGAACTGCAACTCCACCCTGGTTCAAGAGGCGAAGCATACCAGTCACTTTACAAGATTTTTTACTTTCCAAGTCTATTTTCCAGCCTTTCTTTTCTCTTTTCTCTATTCTTCCCACTGTTCATTTTGCTTTCCAGTAGTCCATATTTTTGGGTTCCCCTTCCTCTTTTCATGCCAAATTTCACTGCCTCCGTTCTTCATTATTTTGCTCCCTAAAAGTATCCTATCTCACCCTTTGCATTCAGCTCTGTCTAATGCTTCTCTCCTCCTTGCTCTAGACGTGTTGCTTTATTATAGACATGTTTCCATTTACCTTGTCTCAAACACCAGCAACGGGCTGCACTGCTCTCTACTGGCCATAGCAACATCACAGTGTGACAGTGGGAAAACGATTTGCTCTTTTTAATAGGTAGGAATTCAGAAGGATGCAGAGTCCTCCAGACTGGCTGCATTATGCAACAGCATATCTACTGTGGTTTTGTACACTGATTTCCTGTGCATTAAAATGTGATTAACAGTGTTTTATACTCAGGGAAAAGAGGTACTGTAAAATTACTTACATCTCACACATGAGAAAAAAACTTCAGGATGAAAATTCCTGCAGCTGATACAGTACATTTTAAAATGTTCCATTTTTTTCCAAGTAATGCTTTCACAAAAGGAAGAGTAACAAAGTTTATTCATTTTGCATCACTACTCCTATCAATTTTTATATTCCCTTTTATAATCTGCTTAGCTGCTTCTCTCCAATTCTGCCACATGTATCATAGGTTCACCAACAAGGGGGTATCTCAGAATTACTTAAAAATACTGTCAGAGACTGAGACAAACGACGTTCCCCAACATCTCAAAATAACTTGTTTTGAGCTAAACTTCTGAGAAACATGAAGTAGGCACCTTGTTTACACTCACTGTCCCAAAAATCCCTGCCTCCATGACTTCAGACCCCAAGAGCTCTCTCTAACATTCAATGATTGAACAAGAGACCAACTGAGGGAATGCAGAGTGAGCTTGTGGATGCTGTCTTGAGATGACCTGCCTGTGTCATGGAGGGGTATTCTGCCACCTACGCTAATTGTGGCGGAGGGGAGAAATTAATTGGTGCAATATAATATTTTATAAAAATATGTATTTATTTACTTCAATATTCTGAATTCTCGCCACCCTCAACCACTGTATTTTAATA
>WAAF01009620.1:0-29586 GCA_013400475.1 Tricholaema leucomelas | reverse complement strand
GGTTTTGATTATAGTAGATCTTGGGCATTGAAACGGGAAAGGATATTAATTATAATAGGATAAGTTTTAGAATAGTTTTAGCAGGGATTTCACTAGGTAACAGTAGAGTAAGTAATTATGTTAGGTAGTTCAACATGTAAGAGTTGTTTATATGTGTATAAGCTCTGATTTAAGATTTTTTTCCTTTTTGGGTACCAGAGCATTTTCAAAGGAGCTCCATGACTGTAATACCTTTTTGATTTTCTTTTTTTTTTTTTTTTCCCTCAAAACTGAGTTAATGGTTTAATTTCCTTTAGTTGCTAGATTTTTAAGTTGCTAAGATAGTAAAGCTAATGATAAGGGTTTGTAATAAGACACTTGTAGGATTTTTGGAAATAGGAATATTGTAGAATATTTTTTAGGATTTTTCTGCATATTTAGATAGTACTAGGGTCATGTAAAAAAAAAAAAGAAGGGGGAGAGTGGAAGGAGGAGAGTAGAAGGAGAAGAGAAAGAGAGAGAGGAAAAGGAAGG
The DNA here is from genome assembly GCA_013400475.1 of Tricholaema leucomelas. Taxonomy (NCBI): domain Eukaryota; kingdom Metazoa; phylum Chordata; class Aves; order Piciformes; family Lybiidae; genus Tricholaema lacrymosa; species Tricholaema leucomelas. Next base: position 29,073 of record WAAF01009620.1, on the reverse strand, counting down.
AAGGAGGAAAGGAGATAGAAAGAAGAGAAGGAAGGAGAGAAGAAGAGTTTCTGTAGTTACATCATACAGGCAAGGTCAAAGGATTTGTTAGCCTAAGAAATGAATATGTTTGCATTTGTTTTTGTATTTGTTTGTATGCTTGTTCATTTATGTTCACAGGCTTAAATGGAGACAAGCTTGTTATGAACACCCTGTTTTCTTACAGTGAGCAGACAACCTTGCTCAGATGACAGATATTGTGGAAAGATCTTGAAAGAAGTACTGAAATGATGATTGTGTGTGTATAGATTATAAGGCTTTGATCATGGTTAACGAATTTGGGTATTCTCACGAGTTTTCAGTGATCCTGGTTTGATAAATGGATAACAGTAAAATGGAAATCAGTTTAGCACCTGTTGTAAAGGCCAAAACCCACTTAATTGGCACACATGGCAATGTGCTTGTTATCTCTTTGCAAGGGCCCTGCAAAGAGATGAGAAACACTGCCCTAAATTTTTAAAGCAAATGAAGGACTGTGGGAATAAGGCCTAATAGGTTAGCCTGAAAGTGGCATCTAGGGCATATCTTTGTATCATATATAGAAATTAGTGGTTCTTAAGCACAATAGACAGACGCAGCTCATAGCTAAGGAGTGTAATGAAAACACCAAGATTTCTGAGAATTACAGAGTGAATCCAGAACAAGGGGAGTCAGAGGAGGAATATTGGACAACTAGATGCATCTGTGACTCTACAACATCGAATGCCACAAAAGAGCCAGCGAAGACATGGCACATATGCACTCTCCTGTGACTGTAATGTTCGTCTGGACTTTTGGTTTTGAACACATGACTTACTGTCGCTTGCAGGAAAAGCTTCTGAGACTGTTAGCTAAGCTTGGGTGGTTAGCTTGCCAAACTAGTGCTACTAGCAGAAAGCTCTAACAGGTGTATTCTGTTTCTAATTTTAGCATCATTGATTTGCACCTGTATTATTCACACCTGTGTCAAACACAGCCTATGTAAAATCAAGCGTGAGTTGCTCAAAAGAAAAGAAGGGGGAAGATGTTGGGGCCGTGGCTATACTGCATGATTATGAAGTAAGATAGGTGAGTTAAAGGGCAAAGACACTGTGAATGTTACACAGTGCCTGCAGAGGCAGGATGTTTCCCACAAAACAACAGGAATACTTGCTGCCAAAACAGAAGGCAGCTGTCCGATAACAGCAGCTACACATAGAAAAGTGACTATTGCTTCTACCAATTATTACTCTGCTTAAGACGCGTGATTGAGATAGGTTAACCAATCATTGTATGCATGCTGGGTAGGTGGTCGTATGTACGGGACTCTGAATAGTATATAAGGTGCATAGCTTCTCTATTAAAGTTGGATTTGGATTTGCATCATATTGATGTGTTGTCCTGTCTCGCTCGTGCTGACTGCCCACGACAAGTGACTCCACCACTGACCTGGGCAGCCCATTCCAATGGCAAATCACTCTCTCTGGGAAGAACTTAATTGTAACACCCAGCCTATACCATCCCCAGCACAACTTGAGACTGTGTCCCCTTGTTCTGTTGCTGGGTGCCTGGAAGAAGAGACCAACCCCCACCTGGCTATAGCCTCCCTTCAGGTAGTTGTAGACAACAATGAGGTCACCTCTGAGTCTCCTCTTCTCCAGGCTGAACAGCCCCAGCTCCCTCAGCCTCTCCTCATAGGGCTTGTGTTCCACACCTCTCACCAGCTTTGTCACCATTCTCTGACCATGTTCCTGTATCTTAACATCTGTCTTGAATTGAGGAACCCAGAACTGGACACAGGACTCAGTGTGTGTCCTGAGCAGTGCTGACTACAGGGGAAGAATAACCTCCCTTGTCCTACTGGCCACACTGTTCCTGATACAGGCCAGGATGCCATTGGCTCTCTTAGCCACCTGGGCCCACTGCTGGCTCATCTTCAGCCTACTATCACCTGTACTGCCATGTCTGAACAGGCCTGGGCCCAGCACTGATTCTTGAGGGACACCATTAGTGACTGGCTGCCAATTGGATGTGGCACCATTCACCACACCCCTCTGGGCCTGGCTTTCCAGCCAGTTCTTGACCCATTTCACAGGATCACAAGATGTTAGGGGTTGGAAGCGACCCAAGGAGATCATTGAGTCCAACCCTCCTGCCAGAGCAGGACAATACTATCTAACGCAGATCACAGAGGAACACATTCTGACATCACATTTCAGAATGAATCTGTCCAAGCCACGAGATGCCAGCTTGGCTAGGAGCTTCTTGTGGTAGACAGTGTCAAAGGCTTTGCTGAAGTCCAGATAGACTACATCCACAGCCTTCCTCACATTCACCAGGTGGGTAACCTGATCATAAAAGGAGATCAGAATGCTGATGAGAGGCACAGAGAAGCCCTCACAGCCACACGTACCATTCCCATATCCCCTACTAAATTCCAGGAAAAAATATTCCAGGTACTTGGAGGAATCAGAAACAGAGTATGTGTGATGGATTTCCTCATAAGCAGAGACTGGGTTGTTTTGAGTGAGAAAGAGGCAGATGGGTATTGGGGACCTAGAGTATTTGTAACTACTAAGTAACTACCAAAGCTTCCTATTGGGCTGAGAGCATAGACCCACAGGAGAAAAAAGATCCTCTTGTCTTTAAGACCTTCAGGCTTCTTGGATCTACCAGCCTCTGTGCAAAAGGCAGCATGTATACAAGTGATCTATTTGAGAGATATATTAAAATGATCCCCAATGCTAGTTTCCATTGATCCAGTCAGATGAATTTCTCTCATTCATGGCGTTCCAGACAGTATAAAAATACATGTATCATAACCTCAGGATTACATACAAATGAATCATGCTGTGAAAACTGCTGCAGTGGAAGCAGAAATTCACATACTTACCTGGAGTGTGTTTGTCCAGGAAATAGTGAATTAAGAGTGTCATAAGAGGTGAGCTGGAACAAACCCCAGAGGCCACTCAAGCTTCCCTGATAAGTGTGACAGCTCCATAATGACATCCATAGGTCAGAATCTAAACCACAATCGAAGTCAGAATGAAATAACGTATGATGCAAACTTTTAGCCATGGGAGCACCATGCCAACTTACACATGGCGTGACTACAGCCAACCTCCAAACTTTATTAGTATTGTTAAAACAAAACCCAGAGTGAGATAAAGTAGGCCATTTGGCTGGGCACAGACACACTCCTGATAGTACCGTACCTTCAGCTTCTCATCATGACTTGGTTAATCTAAATGAATCTCAGACAAAAAACTTGCATCCCCAGGAAGGGAAGTGAATCGCCCTACTGTCGTGCAGGGGAGAAATTAATTAATGTGAGAGAATATTTATAAATATATATATATTTATTAACTTCAATATTTTGAACTCTCACCACCCCCAACCACTAAACTTATAATATTAATATTTATTCTACACGGTTAGGAAGACATTCAGGGGCAATAGTCTCTGACCTTCTGCTGCTGGGTAATTCTGGCTGCTGTGTCCAGGGAACTTGTAGGCAGGATTTCCAGGTGCAGAGGAAATACGATCCTGTGCAGACAAGTGGGTCTGCTCCTGCTCCTGGTAACTCCTGGCAATGGCACACACCAGGCAATAAGGTAGTGGGTGTGCAGTGGGATGCACGGCTGCACAGGGAGTCTGATCTACATAAAGGCAGGCTTAAGTGAGCTCTGCAAATAAGTACGCAGGCAACTGAGCAAGTCAGTGACCACATGGGCGAATGAGCTAGTGAGCGAATGAACTGGCACATGAGCCTGTGCATCTCTATTTATTAAATGTGGGCCAAGATCAATGGTCTTATTGGCCACACAATGACCAATCAGGTTGGTAGTCAGGCAACCTTACCGTAACAGGCAAGGAGCCACAGGCCTGGACTTTCCAAATATGGGGATCACATGGGCCTAGCACCCGGCAAGCATGAGCTGAGCATGTTGGGGGCTTACACAACCTAAAGCCTGGGCAGGCCAGACCTCACAGCACCAGGACCATTGTGCCCCTCTGCGCTCTCCATGTGCTCACCCCTGACTATGAGCAGAAAAACACGTCCAGGCAGGGCAAGGCATATACCAGTCTATTTTCGGGCCTATGGGCCCTCCACAACACTTACCCAGAAGGATCTGGATATACAATGGCTCTTGAACAAATGTAATGAACTGATTATTAGTATCCTGATTGGCAGCAGGAAAATTAAATCCACATCATCATACTGTGACAGATTATGCAAAATTAATAATCTGTATTAATTTTTTATATCCAGGCCATGATTGTTAATAACTATGAAAACTGTTTATTAACGTTAAAACTTGCCAGAAAACTTATTCACAAGGTTCAAAACACACAGGTTGGAAATTTATACACCCAGAGAACAGGCAAAACTAGATCACTTATTTCTTAAAGTGACAAATGCAAATATTATACTGGAAGAGGCTTTTAAGTATTTACTCACAAAATTATTATTATCCAACTTGCAGGGCTAGCCGCAGTCCCACACAATACCCAAACACTTTCAGAGAACTCTGGCTTGCTGGCTGCTGAGACTTGATTCTTCCCAGGCTTCTGGGGAAAGGAGGCAGATAATCTCTGACCTTGTCTCCTGGCTCCTCTGGACAATCTGTGTATCTCCAGGACTTCTAGTCTTAGCAGGAGACTTTCAGGTGCAGGCAGGATGTCTTGCGATGTGCAGTCTTAGCACAATGTAGTGCTGGCTATGCAGGCCGATTGCATGCAGGCATTTAGAGCCTATTCCTGGTAAGCTCTCCAGGCAAATTCAGGATGCAAAAATGAGGCAGCAGCAGCACCTCGTGCTACCTGCTTATCCCTTTTATCAATATCCAGCCTGAGACTGATGGGCATTGGACATGGATGAGCCAATCAGAATCGCATTTTGCCAAGCCTAATCATATTAGGTGAAACCAGGGCTTTCGCCCTCCCCTCCCAGAGTTGCATCTCTGAGCACAGGAGGAGCAGTGAACATGTCTGGGCAAGCCATGGCATAGATAAGCCACACTTATCCATCATAGGAGTATGAGCACCATGAATTTAATGTAATGTGCACTTAGTTTGGAAACTACAACGACACTGATTTGAGATGTCTTTTGTCGTTGGCTCATTACTCCTAGCCCTGCACAGAGCTGCCTGCATTTCCCACCCATGGCTGTTCACATGCAATGGACATGGACATGTCAGTGAACCATGGCTAGTGACAACAGTCCTCAAATTAGACATAGCAGGATATGCATTCCAGGCTATCCCGACATCCAGATTTCTCAAAATAGAAGAGCAAAACTTTTTTTTTTTTTTTTTTTCCCCCGCTGTGAGGATGACTAAGAACTCAAGAACTGGAACAGGTTGCGATAGTAAGCTGTGAAATTTCAATCCCTGGAGGTGATTAAAAGCACACAGTTGTGGACAACCTGCCTTAGTTGTTCCTACTTTGAGCAGAGGGCTTGGATTAGACAATTTACAGAGGTTGTTTCCAATCTAAGTAGTGCTGTGATTCTATAGAATGTTTAATGTAGTTCTAGAGATACAGGATATGCTTAGTGACACCTAGTTGCTCTTTTAGAGAGGTTCTGGTACACTGCAGATCCTGTTTCCCCTCATGTCTCTGCACACAGATCCTTGGGTATCCTAAACTGGTCCAAGTGGCAGCAAATCCCTATGTGCTGAGTGTTAAATCTCACACTCTGCCCCAGCCTCTCACACTTAGTTTTGAAAGCGGTTTTCAAAGGAAGCCCATGGGCATATGCTCTGAGATAAGGATTATGGAGGCAGCACAAACTGCCTCTCTCAGTTCCATACCTATTCACAAACAGATTTGGCAAATCTAATTACCAATACTCCTAATAGCAGACTGGCTCCTGATTAGTTTTTGGATCTGTTTCCTCAACAACTGAAAATTGTAGAAACATTTATTTAATGAATAAACCAGGGATTAGCTTGGGGAAAATATGTTTTGCACATTTTCCAGCAAACATTTGAATGAGCATCTTTAAATATATTCATAAACCTCTAGAAGTCATAACACCAAGTTCTGACAAATTCATGCATAGACTCACTTTTAACTCAAAAATTCAGTTGCGGAGTATTTCAGATTTAATGTAGACAGCAATTATTTTTAAATAAATTTCTACTATGCTGATTCCAAATTTCTTACTGTTCGAACACAAGAAACAAATCCTTGAAGTTAGGGAATCCGATGCAGGCATGAATGTTGAATCTCAGTGCTCAGTAAACACCATCCTTAAAGAAGTTATATACAGCCATCAAATCATCATTCCATTTCCACTTCAAACTTCATGCTTCAATGTCCGTAATTATCCTCATGCTGAAAAACAGTAACCTGTTCACCAACAGTTCACAAACAGAAGGGAAAAATAAAGTCTCACTAAAAAAAAAAAAAAAAGTGTTATACAAAAAAAGTGTTACACATTGTACCCAGCTCTGCAAGATAGCTAATACTAAATGCAGCAGATAGAATTCAAGCTTCTGTGGAAGAGTAAGGAAATAGGAAGAAATTATACTTAAACTTATTTGTACTCACAACCTCCTACAAAGTGAGAAATAATCTCTTAAGATCGAAACAGTAGGCACAGATATATAGTCTTTTGTTGTCGTGCAGCACGTAGGCACTAAACACAGCTTAGGTAGGCATAGTTTTAGTGCTCTGGACAATGAACTGCAACCTAATCTTAGACTCTCTTCTGTGAACTTTGGCTACATTGCTGTGCTGGGGAGCAGGTGTCCAATGTATTTGCAACAGCTTTCTGTTGGGAAAATGTCCAAATACTTCAATGCAGTTCCCACACATCTTCATTAGTCCACAGTTAAAAGTAAATGAGTGTAAGTCTCCCATACATTTACAGTGTTTCAGATTTTCTATATTCTCTGCTGCTGGGCATGTGTGGGGTTACATTAATAATTTAAATCATGCGGGAAAGAGTAAAGCAGATCCATATATATACCTCCTTTAAAATGGAGGAACTTCTGGGATAGAGGGATCATTCCTACCAGGTGTAGGAGTATTTACATAACTAATTTTTCAGTATACAGCTGTTCCAGTATGAAAGGATTTTGGAGCTTTGTAACAGCAAGAGAGTTTCTGTTATCTTCCCCTTGGTTTTGTCCAGTGTCGTTCGGCTGGAAAACATCACTAATCTACAACAAAGCAAGAATATGGAAACTATTTCAACAGTTCTGTTTATGACCAGAAGAAAATTACCAAAACTAGACAAAGCAGGTTTTCAGCCATTTTAAGCTCAGGGTTTTTCTGGAGACAGCTTATTTTTGGACTTGAATTTGAAAGAAAACCTCTCTAACTGTACCAACCAAGAGAAATTATACCTAGAATGAAAACTAATAAAACTAATGTAGTTTGTGGGTCTGATATAGAGAGTGCCATAAATTAATGGTCTGTTTTCCAAGGTTTCCACTGGAAACATTCTGGCATTCTGTGAAAATCTACTGGAATGCAGAGGAAAACCCTAGCCTGCAACAGCTCCAGAAAAAGACACAAACAAAACTAACCAACAAACAAACAAAAAAAAACCCACAACCAAACTCACAATCAAGCAAGTCCTAAACTCCTAATATATGAGTCCAAATGGGTTGACATAAAATATCTGGAAATCTGTGTTCTACCTAGTACAGGCATGCATCAGAGGACAGCTGAGAAACTTGCTCCTTCCCCTATGAATAAAAATCATGCCCGCACTACCTGGGAGGAGTGCTCTGGCCCCATTCTCACTGAAAATGAGTAACAAAACCAATTCTGTGTGATTTCTGCAGCCAGTGCTCTCTTTCAGGGAAGGAGTTCTGCTCACTCCCAAAGAGGCAGTGAGGTAGTCTCTAGGAGACAACTTTTTTTTTTTTCCCTTTAAATGGCAGCACACTTGCAAAAAGGCATTACTGTTGCAGAAAAACTCATCTCTAATATCTGCATCTTATTCCTAAAACAGTCTAGCTTTTTATTGCCACTGTTTTAGAAAGCCTGCAGTAATATAAACGACTTTTATAAAAGTTGCCAGAATTTTAGCAGCATGCTGTGCCTCCACAGAAGTTACAACAATTCTGCTGCTACAAAATAGTATCCAATTGCAGTATCTACTGGCAGAAGCACAAATTGTTCTGTTAGCATGGGCATCGATGGAATTGCTGCACACTTGCTAACACTTTTTTGTTGTTTGTTTGTTGGTTTTTTTTGGGTTTTTTTTTTTTTTGGCAGGATGAAATTATTTTATTTTGCCACATAATAAGGAAGGAAGAGGGGGCTGTTTGGGTTTGTGTGGTGTTAGGAGAATTATATTGTTCTTCTTATAATATGGGGCTTAATTGTACTTCTCTGCTTAATATTTGTATTAGAGATTCAGCTTTCCACAACTGTATTTCCCCATGGAAGGCATAGAGTCTAGAGAAATCCAAACTTCTTTTGTTACCTGATGCCACAACTTCAGACAAAATCACTTGCACTTGAAGGGAATGCCCATAAACCAGAATAAAACCTGTATTCTCTATCAGTCAAAGTATATTCAAAGCAGCTACCATGCTACAAAGGCTACATGGTAAAATAACACTGGTAAATCCCTGTCACAGAAGGAAATGCACAGACTAGAATTGAACAGTAGCTCTCACCTACAGATTGCATTTTACTGCATGAAACTGCAGCCAGACATCCAAAACCTGAAAAACTTCCCATTGTCAGTGACAAATAAAGATCATCTCCCTGAATTACCTCATGTCCTGCACTCATTCATACCTTGTGGCCCCTCAAGCATGTTTTTGAGGGAAAACATAACTGGTTCTGTGATACATGCAATCACTTGCCAGTTTTGTCTGGGCCTTACCACAAAGCTTTCAAAAACTTTCTGTCACTGAGATGGACTTATTTTTTTTGCATTTCTGCTCTTCCTCTTCCAAGAAAAAGTAAAGCTTACCAGCCACAGCCACAATCCCTGCAAGTAGCCAGAGATCCACAGCATGGCATTGTAAGCTAAACTGAACTATCCCTTTAGGATGGAGATCAGAGTTTTCTGAGAAAAGATCTTAGTATCTTAAAAGGACATGTATTTTTCTCAAGTTCACACACTGTTTATGATGGCCTGCCTGGCATGTGGCTGTAGCATAGAATTTCAAATTTGTTTTTTCCTCCAGGGAGCTGGAGTACTAATCTATGGTAACACAGGCTGTAGGAATCTAATTGTTGTAGCATGACCCCAAATGATCTTGTTATGCATTCAGCTTCTGCCTAGTCTATCTCATGGATTGACAAAAGTTCCTGCAGTCTGGAGATAACAAATATGGTGGCATCCATTTATTCTCACTTTACTAGCCTGAAGACAGCAATATATTCCAGTCATTCAGATGAGAGACTTGCTGATGAGCATGTGGGAATAAATGGGAACCAGTCAATTGTGTGCAAAACCAAAATGGGGATATAGTGAAGAGTAAAGTACACATCCACAGAGAAGTGCTACTGAGAAAATCAAAAAGATGAGGAAGATGGCAGCATCCAGCTTCTTGGACAGTTTGGACTTAAATAACAAAAGGCTGTACCATCATTCTCACTGACATTTCCGATGGGAAAATCTGAAAACAGAAGGTGGTTCATCCACCGCTTTCCTTCCTTTATCCCACAGTGGTTGCTTCCTTGAAGGAAATGAACAAAAATGTGGGGATAAAGAAAACCACTTGTTGTGGAAGGCCTGTAGGCCCGAAAATAGTCTTATTTTTTGCCTTAACTTGCCTGGACATGTTTTTCTGCCTAAACCAAAGGTAAACACATTAAATGGATAAACAAGCACAAAAGGGACACAATAGGCCTGGTGCCATAAAGTCTGGACTACTGAGGGCCCAGGTTGTATAAGCTGGTTGTAAACATGTTGTGTAAGCCCCCACACGCCCAGCTCATGTTTGCCAGGTGCTAGCCCATGCTCTTTCCATATTTGGAAAAGTCCAGGCTTGTGATTTTGCCTATTATGGTATTGTTTGGCTGATTGCCAAACCCCGATTGGTCATTCTAGTGTTCAAAGGGCCATTAATCTCAGCCCACATTTGATAAATAGAAGCACACAGGTAAACAATGTGCTCTCTCTTGCTTCATCAGCATGCTCTGACTCTCATGCTCTCGCTCCCACTCAGGCCCAGTGCTCGGGCCCCCCCTGCTCATGATCGCTCACATTCAGGCACACTCACTCCTTTTTAGGCTTTAGACTCACCAGCACTGTATGCCTACTTGCTTATGCAGTTATTACAGAGACAGATTGTCCCATAGTCTCCCAGCCAGCTGTGCACACCTTGCACACTATTGCAGTGAGTTTCAGGACCAGATCCTGTATTGCCTGCCTTTATTGCCTGGTAAGCAGCACTGCTGCTGAGTTACCAGGAAGCAGACTTCATTTGTCTGCACACTATTGGCCTGCCAGCAAGTGTAAGACTGTGCTCAGACTGCACGACATCCTACTCCTGCACCTGAGGTCCTGCCAGCAGTCGCCGGAGAGAGCGTCCTTGAGAAGCTAGGAAACAAAGGCAGAGATTGCATCCTTCGCCAGGAGAACAAGGTCAGAGACTGCATCATTTCCCCCAGGATAGCTGGGAAGACTGCATCCTTTACCCAGAATCTGGGAAGATTATCCTTTCCCCAGAAGCTGGGAGGATTCCAGCCTCAAAGTCCACGGGCAAAGCTCCCCTGAAGTTTGGACACTAGTAATACGCTGTGACGTAGCCGTGGAGGGTGATTATTGATAATTAATCAGAATTGTGAGTAAATGCTTTAAGGCCTCTGTAATTTCTATTGTCTCTGCCATAGAGCAGAAAGAGTTTCAGCCCACTCTGCTGGGTAAATAGTATATAGACCCCAAGCGGCATTAAGCCGCGGGGAAAACTCCTCTCTCTGTTTATAGTTTGAATGTTTGCCAGTTATTATAATAGTTACAGTTCTGATATATTCCCATAATGTCTTCCATGACCATGTAGAATCATTTTAATATTAAATACAGTGGATGGGGGTGGTAAGAGTTCAGAATATCAATGTTAACAAATATATATTTTTATACATATTATCTCACAACAATTAATTTCTCCCCTCCGCCACAATCGACATAGGAGGCAGAATCCCCCTCTGCGACGCTTGCCTTAAAATAATAGTTTTTCCTTAAAATGATGGATCTGCAGTGAATAATCAGTGTATTTAAACACATTAATATTATTTGAATGTATGTCTTTCAATTTTCATAACAAGTCTTTTCCTATCTGCACAGCAACACTTGTCACAGTAAGGTCTGTTTAGGTAACTTCTAAAATCACAGCAGCTGGACAGAGTTTTCCTCTGCAGTTACTGAAACATTTTCATGTTACTTCCCCAGTGGCTGACAGTATTTAGCGGGTTTCTCAGGAACACATAGCATCTCCCCTGCCCCACATACTCCTTCACACCTCTCTTATCTGCCCACAAATATGCTGGGACACAGAATAGACAAGTAAGTGAAGCAGCATTCAGCTTCACAGAGTTCCTCCAGACAATCCAACATATCTTCAGGAGACAAGCCTAATACACTATAAACTGAATTACTTTGATTCTATTTTGGTGTACTGCCAGTGACATAATTATCACTTAAAGGTTAAAGAATCTGCCTTTGCAGGTTGTGAGGAAGACACTAGAAGCAGGAACTGAGCTCAGGAATTGTCAGTTTGTGTGCATTATATACATAATGTTACAGGCACTAACATGCATACATCTTTTAGCCTCCCTCCAATCTCACCACTTGAGTAAATGCCATCTCTCTCTGGATTTGGTGGAGCTGTTCTGGATTTACATGTTATGCTGTACAGCAGGCCCAAGAAATAGAAATGTTTTGAAGAAATCAATTCCATCCTGTCCTTTCATCTGCAGGCACACATGCAGCCTGCTTCTGACATGCACAGAGTTGCACATTTAAGGCTTTACAAACTGACCTGTTGTTCAGCATTGAAAAGTGTATTTCTTAGTGATGTTCAGCTCTCAAGGTCTGGTTAACTTTTGAAGGACTGAGAGACATTACTTAGAATAATGGCGTTATTCTGTTGCTGCTGCAAGGAGTAAAGCTGATTCCTTAGCCATGGCTTTCTGAGCCTCCCCTGTCTCCCTAGGCCACTGATTATCCCTTCAGTCTTCAATGCCATCACACTGTGATGGCATCACACTGACTACCCACAGTACATCATTGTTGCTGCAGCTTTTCTGAGCATCTGTCTACACTACACCAAGGATAGTATTTTTTGTTTGGCCTCAATACAACCCCTACGTGACCTCAAGTCTCAATCTCCTGTGGGGATCAGTACTTCATTCTTATTACACAGATACATCTTAAGTGCTTCATCCCTCTTGTTTTGGTGTGTTCTACTGGAAGAATAAAATCTTCTTGCTGATAGCAATTAATCTAGTTCAAGCAGTTCATGCACTACCAAAACTTGTTTATCTTGCTGACTATTATTTTTTTCCAAAAAGCTATTTATTTCATGATAAACAATATAAAAATGTCAGTGGGGTACATAATTCCTTCCTTATTCCATTAAGATTAAAGTGACATAATTTTAGGATGTGTTTCTTCACATCAAGAGCAAAAAACAAGCTACCAAAAATCCAGAATATGATAAATTCATCAAGGGTGGAGAGGTAGCTTCAGCAGACAACTTGAGAGTGTTCAGAATAATGATCTGACTGAGTAGTGAGCATCTGTTTGTCCCCTAATGCTGCCAACCTCTAGCATGCTTTCCCACAACAAGCTCTTCCCAGAGTATTCTTCGTGCAGGCACACACTACACACAAAATGTCATTTAAGGCCCATGGGAACCATGTTTTGAATAGAAGGCAGGGGCTGATGTGCAGTGTTGTGGAGGGGAAATTAATTAATTGAATATGATTTTTTTCCGAAATTGTTTATTAATTCTAATATTCAGAACTCTTGCCACCCCTGACCACTAATTTTAGTAATATTTAGGTTCTTACACAGTCATGGAAACATTCTATGGATAATATCTAGATCTAATAATAACCAGCAAGATATTTAGACATTAATTGAACAGGAAGAGAAGATTCCTGCGGTCAAATGTCTCTTGCATTCAATATGCTGCTTGCCCAGTAGATGGACTCAAGGAACTCTTTCTGCTATGGCAGAAGGCAATGGAGAATTGCAAAGGGGCATTTAAGCATTTACTCACAAATTATTATTACCCGATTCACTGGGCTTAGCCACAGTCCTGACAGTGCCTAAATGCTTTCAGGGAACTCTGTCTTGTTGGATGTTGAGATTTGATTCTTCCCAGGCTTCTGGCAAAGGATGCAGACAATCTCTGACCTTGTCTCCATCTCCTGGCTTTTTCTGGATGATCTGTTATGTCCAGGACTTCTGAGCAGGACTTTCAGGTGTAGAGGCAGGATTGTTGGAGAGGGGACATTAATTGATGTGAGATGATATATTCCAAAATTAATTTTGATATTCAGAACACTTGCCACCCCAACTACTAATTTTAATAATATTTTCATTCTTACATGGTCATGGAAACATTCTATGGATAATATCTACATCTAATATAATCAGCAAAATATATAAACATTAATTGAACTGGAAGAGAAGGTTCCCATGGTCAGATGCTGCTTGCAGTCAATATGCCACTTGTCCAGTAGATGGGCTCAAGTTCTTTCTGCTCTATAGCAGAAAGCAATAGAGAATTACAAAGAGGCATTTAAGCATTTACTCACAAATTGTTATTACTCACTCGCAGGGGCTAGCCACAGTCTAGACAGTGTTCAAATGCTTTCAGGGGATTCTGTCTTGTTGGATGTTGAGACTTGAATCTTCCAGGCTTCTGGGGAAAGGACGCAGACAATCTCTGACCTTGTTCTCCTGGCTTCTTCTGGACCATCTGTGTAGATGTCCAGGACTTCTAAACAGGATCTTCAGGTGCAGAAGACAGGATGTCGTGCATTATCAGGTCTGCTCCTGGTAACTCACAGCAGTGGAGTTTACCAGGCAAGCAATAAGGCAGTGTTCAATAGCAGCATGGATGGGCACAGCAGAGAGAGCATGGCAAAGAGCAGGGAAGCAAAGCAGTGTAACAAAAGCACATTGTTTACCTATGTATCTCCTTTTATCAATGTGGGACGAGATTAACTGCCCTTTGGACACAAGAATAGCCAATCAGGATGGCAGTTAGCCAAACCATACTGTATTAGGCAAAGCCATAGGCTTGCTTCTCCCTAATTTGAGAAAAGCACAGGCCTTGCACTAGGCAGGCACAAGCTAAGTGTGTGTACCTTGTTTACCACAGGGCAGGCCAGACTCAGTGGCTCCAGGTTCTTTTGTGTCCATTTCCCATGCTTGTCTCTCTGGTGGAGCAGAAAAACACGCCTAGGCAAGGCAGAACATGTACAAGCCTATTTTGGGCCTATCAGGCCTACCACAACAAGGATGTCATGCAATGTAGTTTCAGCATGATGTCACGCTGACCATGCAGGCTAATCACATGCAGGCATCCAGGGGCTGCCCCCTGTAACTTGCTAAAGTAGAGTTTACCAGCAAACAATATGGCAGCAGGCAATTGCAGCAGACAACGGCAGAGCTGTTGGGGATGGGGTATTCTGCTGCCTACGCCAATTGTGGTGAAGGGAAGAAATTAATTGGTGCAAAATAGTATTTTATAAAAATATATATATATTAACTTAAATATTCTGAATTCTCGCCACCCCCAACCACTGAATTTAGTATTAAAAGGATCTTACACGGTCATGAAGACATTCTAGGATTAATATCCAACCATAACTTATTAACAACTAGCAAACAAGTCAAACTATAAACAGAGAGAGGACTGCCCCCATGGCAAATGCTGCTTGGGGTCTATACTTGGCTTGCCCAGCAGGGTGGGCTGAAAGCTCATTCATTGCTCTATGTCAGGAGGCAATAGAAATTACACAGGCATTAAAGCATTTACTTACAAATTCTTATTAATTATCAATCACCCTCTGGGACTACATCACAGCCTATTACTCGTCTCCAAATTTCAGGGAACCTTTGCCCATGGACTTTGAGGCTGAATCCTCCCAACTTCAGGGAAATGGAGAGTCTTCTTGGATTCTGGGGAGGTGACAGTCTCTGACCTTGTTCTCCTGGCTTCTCCTGGATGCTCTGTCCAGGAATTCTCGGCAGGACTTCAGGTGCAGAAGGAGTACAATGTTGTGCAGTCTGAGCACGGTCTCACACTAGCTAGCAGGCTGATAGTGTGCAGACAAGTGGAGTCTGATTCTTGAGTAACTCGGCGGCAATGGCGCTCACCAAGCAATAATAATGCAACAGGCGTGCAATAGTGTACACGGCTGCACAGGAGTCTGAGCTCCATAGGTAAAGGCAGGCAATACAGGATCTGGTCCTGATAACTCACTGCAGTGGCGTGCAAATGTGCACAGCTGGCTGGGAGTCTGAGCTCCCTAATAACAACAAAGCAAATAGGCATGCAGTGCTGGTGAGTCTAAGCCTAATAATGAGCGAGTGAGCATGAGCCTGAGAGATGGAGCCTGAATGTGAGCAAGTGAGCGTGAGCCTGAACATGAGGAATGGAGCCTGAGCCTGAGTGGGTGAACACGTTGTTTAACTGTGTAGCTCTATTTATCAACTGTGGGCCAAGATTAATGGCCCTTTGGACACTAGAATAACCAATCAGGTTGGCAGTTAGCCAAAGCTTACCATAATAGGCAAAAGCCACAGGCCTGGACTTTCCAAATATGGTAAACACACAGGCCCAGCACCTGAAAAGCATAAGCTGGGCGCATGGGCTTACACAAACATGTTTACAACCACATTATACAACTTGGACCCTGGGCAGGCCAGACTTTATGGCATCATGCCTATTGTGCCCCTTTTATCCATTTAATGTGTTTACCTCTGGTTTGGGCAGAAAAACATGTCCAGACAGGGCAAGGCATAAACAAACCTATTTTTGGGCCTTCGAGCCCTCCACAACAAGAGCACAACTGAGCACAGCAGAAAGCACAGCAGTAAAGCACATTGTTTACCTATCAGAATGGCAGTTAGACAAACCTTAACACATTAAGCAAAGGCATAGGCTAACTTTTACCCTAATTTGGGAAAAGCACAGGCCTTGCACTAGGCAGGCACAAGCTAAGTGTGTGTACTTTGTTTACCACATGACCTTGGGCAGGCCAGCGTGATAGACTCTCTGGCTCCAGGTTCCTTTGTGTTCTTTTCCCATGTTTGCCTCTCTGGTGGAGCAGAAAAAACATGCCGAGGTAAGGCAGAACATGTATAAGCCTATTTTGGGCCTATCAGGCCTACCACAACATGCAGATAACGCTACCTTTCAGCAATTTTTCATCAGAAGCTTGTGCTGCCCTCCAACTGATGGCAGTTTGCAAATAGGAAATAATTAGCTGAAAATGCTGTGACACAGGACAAGACAGATGTTATCAACATGCAGCGTGCATATGTAAAGAAGGGAGAGCTGGTAAGTGGAGCTGTTAAGGCATTAGATAAGACAAATAATATCAATTAAGAGGAAAAACAAATCAGAAGTAGAAAGTCCCAAGAATCAACATGAAAGGAGGGAATAAAGGAAAAAAAACACACCAGGAAAGCAAGGGTCCCAAGAAAACCTTGAAAATGTAGAAGTAACATCTATGAGACTCACATTCTCGGGCAGCAGTTTTGTGCTTCTCCCTGGTTAACTTCCACTCTATGCCCTTTGGTTTGGTTTTCAATAGACACACTTCATTGATCTCCAGAAAGATGCAGATGAGAACTGTGAAAGTATGTTGTTGCTGATTTGGAAACAAAGCAGTGACTCTAATGAGCTTCCTGAGATATATTTTCATAAAGCCAAACCTCAAAAGGTTTTATTTGTGTGATGAAGGGCAGACAGAACAGCTGTGAAACAGGAAAAATGATAAACAACAACAAAACCAAAATTATTTAACAAGAACCACATATGAAAAAAAAAACCAAACAAAACTGGTGTAATGATATACATATTTAAGAGCAGGGCAGCCTATATCTTTCTGATAAATAGATACTGTCTAGTGGGAAAGACTTTTCCTGTAACAGCTACCTATTGCACTCTTTTTCTTATTTTTCTACTGGGAACCAGCATCAAGGATGTGATGCCCTTAGATTTAGCAAACATTCAACTAATAAATGTTTAATCATTTAAGAAAAAACATCATAAATAAAATGTTTTCTCAATAAAAATCATCAGGGAATAATTAGAACTCTTAATGCCTACAGAATAAATATGAGATCCTTCTGCTTCAGAATCACTCTAACACTCCCACGGAGCAGAAATATACAAGAAGCAATTCCGCAAGAAAAAAAAAAAAAAGGCAGGTACATTGAGAGAAAACACTTCTGAAGTTCAATAAACAAATGTCATTGTATCTTGGGACTCTAAGATCCCCCAGTGAGCAACAGACCTTGTAACTGTCCTGGATACCCTGAATTCCTCTCACTCCGTGACTTGAATGGGAGAGGAAAGTCATGAAAAACCTGTATCCCACACCCTGCCCTGCGGGCTTGAAGGGCGGGGAGCAAAGGGTCCTTCCGGCATGTGGAGTGATGCGGGCAGATGCCTGCGCTGAAATTTGGCTGGTGATTGGCTGTGTTTTTGTGCCTAGAAAATGGTAAATCAACACTTTGTCTAGGAGAAAGTATAAATAGGAGGTTCTTCCTGCCTTGAGGTTTTCCCGCCTTGAGAGTCCCCTGGCACTGTGAAGGACAAGCTCCTGCTATGACTGGACCGTCTCTGCTTTGGACAGCTGCCTCACTTTGCACTCTTTTGTGTAAGCCAACAGGCTTAGCGAGCATTGGGTCCTTTTGAGAAAGAGAACTAGCAGCACCTGGACCGCCCTCTCTCAGACCCTATCCAGTAGCTAATTGCTGGCTGCTTCCCAGATAGGGGGACCCTAGCAATTTTGACTCTCCCCTCTTCTTGTGAGGGCAATATTGTCCTGCGACCATCCCACTCAAGAAGATATGCTCAAGACACTTCTGAATTTGGAGGCTCTGTGACTTATCTCAGACTTCTGTGGCGTGGATCTCTATTATTGGATATCACTAGTAATATCACAGGCTGCTCCTGCAGAAAGAATCCAGCAATGATCTTTGCCAAGTGCTACTCACATCCTTGAGTAAGCTTTTCTCTTAGTCTTCTGCTCAGCTTGATGGATAGTGGGGTACAGCTGTGTTTATGGCTTAGCCTTTTCCATTTCCTGACTTCCTAAATAGCCAAATTTATCTATAATATCCTTTGTAAGATATTCTTGATTGAACTGAGTCTACTAATTAAACTAAATTAATTTTTGTATATAGTTTTGGGGGTAGGGTTTCAGGAAAATAAAATAATTCATTTTTTTATATATTTCCTGACTTGGTCACATTAATTCCCTGCCTTCACAACAGTAACGTAATTGATCTTGTTTCTGGGTAAGTGGTTTTTTACTTGGACAATTTTTGGCAATAAAGAGATCTTGATTTTTGTTGTGGAGAGCCTGTAGGCCCAAAAATAAGCTTATTTTATGCCTTACTTTGCCTTGCCTTGCCTGGACATGTTTTCTTACCCAAACAGCAGCACTACAACAAATCACAAGGGAGCTATGCAAACAGATTACAGGTGGTTAGCATGCATTTGATTCTTCACAGATAATTCAGTTAGTGAATGCTTCGAAGTTATAGACAGAACATCAACATATATAATCAAAAAAAATGCTAGCATTTGTCCATCTGCATATTATGGTTTTGTAATATTTACATTAAAATATACAGATAAAAGTGTCCAAGTGCAAATATATTCTCTTTATAAATAGAAATAAATGGACAACATAAGGGGTTTTTTTTCTTTAAAAATTGATAAAATTTGATGCTTCTGAAGAGCTCATCAGTATAACTCCCAGTCTTTTTTTAGTAATTAAGTATGGAATTTTAAGAGACCTTCCACTCAGCTCAACTTAGGTGAAAAAAAAAGGTGCTGCACAACTCCAAACAAAGCCATTTGTTCAGAATAAAGCTTAATATATTTCCTTTTTATGTTTTCCTTATACAGAATTAGTTCATGAAAAGATAGGATGTAGAGAACCAGTGCTGATAAATCTTCGATCTGTTGTAGCCACAAACATATCACTTCATCTCTTTGTGCCTCAGTTTCTCAGTGGGCTGTGAATTTAATGCTCTTAAAAACCTGAATTCTTATGTATTTCCTGGAGCAAATGTCTGTATTCTTTGGGTGACTTTAGCAAACATTTTACCATTGTTTTGGGGGAAGAGCAGGAAAGAATATGACACGAATATCTTGACTTTTCTTTTGTCCTGCAGCCTGATAAGATTTCTTTGATCCTCCCATTCCAAATCTTGAATTTGAAGTGGCTGCCTGTTTCCTAGATTGGTGGAATCAAAAGGAGTTTCAAAGGAAAAACAAGAAAACAAATAGAAGAAAGTCCTGCCAATCATCCTTCCTGCTTTGTGTAAGTCTAATTTGTGTCTAAAGCAGGTAAAATCCCCACTTAAAAAATACAAAGTGACTCCTCCTTTTATGTGTGGTGAGATTGAGTGAGGTTTCTGTATCAGGCACTTATTTTAAGTAATCCTTTCACATAGATTCAGCATCCACCAGTGATACAGTGCTTGCATTTTGCCCCTTATTTAACTAAATAACTAAACAGAAGTGGGGCAAATTGATTTTGAGCGATTGTTAATTAACTCTGGGAATCAGAATTAAGTTACTGAAGTTATTTTACTTAGTGGAGGGTATCATGTGGCCTATTTTGTGTTTTCTTGTTTATAATTGGATCAAAGCCCAAATTGGTTGCTTTTTGTTTAATCTAATTTTGAAAAAGATCAAAGCTAAACTTACATCCAGTTTTCGGAGCTGGGGGGATTTAATCCTGGCTATATTGGATTTAATGTCACTGAGTCTTTTACCAGTAATATTACAGGGGCATTCACCAGTAATGTTAGAGGAAATGGAAGTGTTACTTCTGCTTTATCTACAGCCCTCATGAGAATTATCTTACCTAAAACTCAGGTGGCTGACTCTTATTCTGAATGTTATTCATGTCAGACTGTGGTATTTCTGTCATGAGTGAACTTATGTCTTGTAATTTTGATTTTCATATTAATTCTGGCGTTATGTAAGAGAAATTTGACTGAGATGCCTTTGAGAAGTAAAAAGAAAGTGTCTGTGTCCCAGACGAAAGATAAACAATGTACAAATTTAAATCAAAACAATGATAACTTGGAGGCACAGCAAGGGACTACCACTACACCTCCTCCCCTAGATTCTGGGAAAGCTGCCAATGTTCTTACCAAGAATAGTAACATGGCAGGATGCCCAGGAACACTGGGAACTACTACTCAAACCCAAGACATTCCTTTAACTAGTAACAGTAACTCAGTGAGTTCAAATCCTCAGGCAGCAGCAGACAAAAAAAATATCTCTAAGTCAGATTTGAACTCACAGGCCTCATGCCAGACCCCTGGTAATTCAAACCCGCCACTGGACTCAACAAAGTCTGTCCAAGGGCAGGCCATATTGGTGCCTGCCATAGCGAAAGCTAAGACAAGATATTTGACAAAGAGTGATTCTAAAAAGGACTTAGAAGAGGGGACCTCTGGTGCACAAAAGGAGGAAGAGGAGACATATAGTCTTCGAGATTTGGCAAACACACTTAGATCCCAGTACTCTGATGAGAGGAGCTCTGTGATGTTGACTGCCAAGAAAGAGGATGGTTCCACTGTGTTTAAGAATGCTTTTAGGAAAGTTCTGTTTCCAGGCCGGGGACAACCAGAATAAGAAGATGATGAGAAGGATGACATCCAGGATTCCAATGATCCTCTCAGAGAGGTCAGGGAAGTTAGAAAGAAATACTCAAGGGAATCAGGAGAGTCAATTCTAAGCTGGCTGGTGAGATGCCACACCATTGATGCCAATGCCCTACAGGTAGGAGACAAGTCTGCCAAGCAGCTAGGACCGCTCACCAAGGAGAGTGGAGTGGACAAATACCTAGCAAGTCCTCTTGGTAAGGTTAGCTTGTGGACATGCCTCCTGTTGGCTGTGGCTACGAGATATCCTTCCCAAGATGGCCAAGAAGTGGAACACCATTGAGCAGGGAATTAAGCTTCTGAAGGAGTTTGCGGAGGCGTGTGTAGGGGTGGTGGTGTCAGAAATGGAGTAAACATCTGCCCAAAGTCATCACAGTAAGCAAATAGCTCAAGTTCAAAGCCCAGGGTGTGATTTCTAGAAGTGATGAACTTTGCTTCACCTGCTTGATCAGCAGTAAACTTGAAAATTGAGTCATTTTTATTCTGTAGGAAATACTTGCCTTTCCAAGGCAAAAATGCCTCTGGAAGGTATGCATCACCCTCCAGGTACATGCCTTGAATTTACCTCCCTGATAACAAGATGGTACCAAGAAAATAAAATAATTGAAAACATTAAGCACTGCAAAGTGAAACTAACATCTTGGAACTTCAGGTCAAATCACATTTCTTCTCTCTCTGTTACAAGGTAGGAGAGTAAATTCTTCCATTTGAACAGGTCTGGCTGTCAAAAGACTTAAAAAATCCAAAGATAATAAATGGGGAGGGCATTAACTGCTCATTAAAACCTTCAACTCTCCTTCTGTCTTGTTTTTAAAAAACATCTGATTTCCCTGCATTATTTATCAAGCTGATATTTTCTTGATCAGCTACATTTCTATATTTTCCTTCTCTATGCAAGGTTGGGTTTAGTGCTAATAAACCACCCAGCTTGGCAGTGCTGCCATGTATATTGGTGTTGCCTAGATATCTTTGGATCCAGAGTGCTGCTCTTGAAGGTGTGCAGAAGAGCTGGAGGCAGCACCACACCACACATCCCTTCAGCCCACCCAGGGTGTATTACTGCCTGGGGGAACAAACATGATAATCCAGGGATCTTTTGGGTCCTCTATTTCCTATCAAGTTATCCTGGATGCAGTAAATTGTGGGAGTTGTCATTCAGACAACTCTCCAATGGAGAGTGAACAAAATGCAGAATGATTGTCCCTATGATGCATCTCTCATAAATTTTGATGCATGATTTCTTCTCAATCCTTTTGCAGACTGCTGTAGTAGTAATAAGATCGCTGATATTTTAATTTTTAAGGTAAGCTGACAACAATGGTGCATTATCCATCAGGGACACAACCTCTCCTAGAGAGAATGTTCACCATAACACCCTAATTTCCTGAATAATGGACAGGGTACAGATGCCTGTGGCAGACGGTACTTCAAACAGATTCCCAGATTGTAATCTCATGTGCAAAACTGAATGAACTAGGGTAAAACAGCCATGCTGGGGACTGCAGTCTCCTCATTATGAGGCACACATGTGAGCTGGTGACTACAGCCTGGAATACAGTGAAGCTACCTAGTTAGCATTAAGAGTTGTTGTTTTTTTTTTAATGAACTTAAGTCATATTTTCTGCTGTTGCTACACTGACCTTACAAAGTCAGAGTGTGCTAGTTTGAGGCTGACTAGGATATTTTAGTGAGAGAAATTGTATTATAGGATGTGAAAGGGAAACAATGGTGATGTCTACTTCACTCATAGGCTTTCTGAGATGTATAAAACAAGAACATAAACATAGATAACTTGGTTGTTCTCTGAGTGCAGCTGGTGCATGGACTTTTCTCCCTAACCAGCTGTCTGTGTAACTAATCCTTCTCCTTTCTAACCCCCCTGGCTGATCCTCCAAACTCACCTTGCACATAAGGCAAAGTCTGGGATAAGGTAGAGAGGTGGAAAGAAGGTGGAAGGGTGGTTGAGAGCCCCTCCTGGGGACTTTGGTTTCTGGGAAGGCTGTTGTGTTTCTGTATTGCTTTTGACTTGTATATTTCTGTAAATATACAGAAGCTGTAAATATAAAGCTTCATTCCTTAATTTCCAGCTCAGCTGAGTCTAGTCTGAATGATTTCATAAGAGTAGGGGGGGCAGGTAACACCCAAACCATCACACAGAATGAAAATACTAACTGCCTTTTGTCAATATAGACCCAAAAGGATGTTACAGAGAATATATATTAAAAAAAACACCAACAAACCACAACTTTTTATATTAGTTAATACTTTTTGGAATAAAAACTGGAAGATGAAAACATGCCATGATGAAAATGAGAAGCAGAATCTGTATTTCCCTCAGTCTTAATCATGATAATTTATCTTCAACTCTGAGATACATTATTTTTGTAATGACAACTTAGTAATTCTTTCTGATTCCCAGGACATTTAGTGAAGGAACAGAGTATTTCCTGGTTTTATTTCTTATTATAAACTTGATATGAAATGCAAATTTTACCCTGTTACTGACTTCCACTTTTTTGCTTCAAAACTACCAAGTCGGGCTTTCAAAATGCACATTATCCTACTCTGGTTTCCTAGACCTGCCATGAGACATTGCATTCACCAACAATAAACACTGCTGCAGTTATTTTTCATCTACAGTTGCTGCAGTTCTTTTTCCCAATACAGCAAGGCTAAATACTGAAAAATTCACCTGATTATATGGGCCTATTTATATAGCTCACAAAGGAAGTCTATAGATGGCAAGCCTATTCTTGTGAAATTGGTTGGTCTTTCCTCTGAACTGTGATTCTCTGAAGTCAAAGAAGATGGCTGAGGAGCTGCAAACCAGTTATTTCACCCCAGTCAAGATTCAACTAAGTAATTTGTGAATCCTCTCCTCCACCACATTTATTTCGCTGGCAGAGTCAGTAAATGGATTTGAAATCAGTCTGCAGCAGGTAGTTATACTCATTCATCAGCTTAAGACTTTATGATTATGAATGAAAAAAAATGAGAGAAAAAAGAAAGAAAAGCATTTTAGCCTAACCCACAAAGAGAAAGAAAATACAGCCATTAGTTTTTACACAATCAAATGTATTTCATTATCTTGTTTTTGTACAGGAAGGACAAATTACAGTATGAATTGCTTTGAGTTGGCTGCTAGGAGAGCAAAAGGGAAGGATCTCAAATGTAGTTACTTCTTACCACTTCAGTACCAGCTCCCCCTCACCCCCCACCCCAACTGGGCATTTTAAGCCCTGGCTGGAAAGAGTTTTCATAGCGAAGGTGCAGTGTTAATATTGATAACTGTATAGTGATGTGCCTATTTGTCAGTTTAATGATTATGTACACAAGAAAAATTGTTGCCTTCCTTCAGAGGCTGATGAGTTCTTCAACACACCATTACGAGAATAAATGTGGAAAGTAAAGTAAGAATTTAGAGAGTAATTAAACAACCTCACCACTGAATTTTATTTAGTGATACAAGGACTATTTCATTGCTCATCTCTAAATGTGCTTTCTGATGAGGGTATAACACCTAAATTGATCTTGCATAATGTTCCTCTTGGAAGACAGTGCAAGAGCTTGGGTTTGAGGCAAGAGGACTATTTCCTCCAAGTCCAATGTCAGTGCATATAATTTTTTTTGTTTGGCTTTTTTCTTTCTTTGTTTGTTTGCTTTTCCATAAAACATTGCAGTACAGCCATATCACAGGGAGTGATATGGTTGGATTTGGCTCTGTAAAGGCTCTGGGATCACACAAGCTGAACACTGAACTGTTTAAAGGAAACATCAAGATTTTGGTTATGTGCTACTGAATCCTTAGTAAGATGTGCAAAAAGGAGTGTCAAAGCAGAACATTCAAGAGCTTTGGCAGAGCAGCCATTTGCAGGAGATGTTCCAGATATTTAAAATTCAGACAGAAGAAAATTTGACTAAATTTAAAAAATGCAGGATAGAAGGGGGATAAATAAAATAGAAACAATTCAAAGATATAGACTTTTAAATCCTGATGGTTATTAATAGAACAATTTAAAATGTGAATGATTAAATGATCATCATTTAAACTGCAAAAAATGTGTCTAGATAATCTTCCAGAGACACTGAAAAGAAGTTACAGGTTTACAGGTGGAAAGTGAAATAAGGATTATTGTCAGTATTACACAGAGATGGGGGTGAGACTAAATGCTATAAAGGGTCCTTCTTTATGCTTGCATCTTCAGAAATTCAGAGCTTAGAAACTAATTTTAAATTAGGTCTTCTATAATGAGGAGGATAATGCAGTTTATGTCCCATTCAACTCCTCTGAAGTATGGATAGCACAAATATTTTCTTAATTATTCTCCTGTCAACAGGAAGTAAGGTCAACTGTCAGACTGATTGCTATAAAGCAGTAGCTACTGAAATTTTTGCCCTACAAATAATTGTCAAAATTCAAAATTTCTCATTAAGTACCTTGTCCATCATTTAAAATAACTCTTTTATGCAAAATACTGGTATGGTAATAACATATGCAAGGTGTACTCTTACTGCAATCTCTGAGATCTCCTCTAATGGCTGTTGCAGCATGCCTAGCAAACACTACTGCTGTTATCTCCCCTTGTATATTGTTTTACTGATACTCTGTTGATTTATCATGGAATTATATCCTTTGTTATGTGGACAACATTTTGAATGCACAATAATCTTACTTCAAATACATGCATAAATAAATTAAAAATACTGCTTCACCTGACCAAGATTTGTACACAATTATATGTTCATATGTTTGGATATCCATATATGAATGAAGGCCCGTGATACTACACAACACTAATGGGCACAAGATCACAGGCTGTAGCATTAATATGCAAAAGCCATTAAGCTCCTGAACACACTGCTATGATGAAACCCTTAATAGGATGTAGACTGTTGAATTAATAACATTCATTGCAATTATAGTGAGGTGCCAAGACTAATTGAAAAAGGTATTTGATCATAAATATAACTATCAGGAATATTTTTCCTATTTTTTTTCCCATAATGAATTTAAATGTGTAATGAACAGAGAATGAAAGCAAGGAAGGTTAAAAAAATTATTCCTAGTATTGTGTATATTAGAAATACAAGTTGAATTAATCACACCTTTACTTCAACAAGCTTTCATGCTTTGTCAAATTTTTAGTTTTTAATGCCCAAGTCTAGATCAATCTTTGTCTAAGAGCAGTGCTCTTAATAGAGTTACGTACCTGAAAGAACCTATTCAGAACTGCTTCACCTCTACAGTTGATATGCATGTAGGGTAAACCCAGGCAATTAAACTTTACATCAGAGAAAATTCTCTATTCTCTTACTAGCTTTCAACTTACCTACCTCTCAAATGCATGCCTCTGGAAGCAGACATCCATAGATTTTCTTGTTTAAAATGCAGCAATATGAAACACGCTCCCAATTTCATACTGACTGTCAAAAATATTCCTGGGGAAAAAAAACAACAACAAACAACTACCACCAAGCCAAAACAGCAACAACAAAAACCATCAGGAAAGTAAGAATAAAAGTACTGAGCTGTTCTCAGTGTAACTGTTTAATATTCTAAGTCACAAATAACTTCTGCTAAATATGAGAAGTCAAATTAATGTCAACAGTTTTTCCCTTTTCTTGTTTTTGGTTGAGGAATTTTTTTTTTAATTGTCTTTTCCTAAAGAATTATTTCAGAAAGAGGGCTTGAAACCATCTGGAGAGGTGAAGGTGGGACAGGTAGAGAAATCCTTAGGGACATTATTACTTGTGATTTATGAACAACAGATGCAGATGGGATCAGTTGTCTTCTTCATCAGGTAGCCAGACTTGAGTATGTCATAGGCACTTCTGTAAAAGTAGTAAACAAAGCATGACTTTTTTTTTTACTTTAGCAAATAAAAGGAGTAAACAAAACAATCTTCCTAACCGGAGTTGACTACATGACTAATACTGAAAACTAACTAAATAAATAATTTAAATAGAGATTTGTGTACAATGAAAATGGTTGAAATTGTTCAGATAAAACCTTCCTTG
This sequence comes from Tricholaema leucomelas, assembly GCA_013400475.1. Lineage (NCBI taxonomy): Eukaryota > Metazoa > Chordata > Aves > Piciformes > Lybiidae > Tricholaema lacrymosa > Tricholaema leucomelas. The sequence continues at coordinate 2,191 of WAAF01009620.1, read as the reverse complement.
CTTCTTTCCCAGCATTCTGTATGTTTGTTATACAAAGCTTAATATAATAAAACAAAACAGAGGACATGCATTTCCTTTAGTTTGTTTTAATATGTTTATGGAGAGCTTAATTATTCCTTGATTAGGTAATGCATGAAAATGGACATGTGAGCAACTGGAAAACTTTCCTTCAGAAATATATCATTGTCCCTCAGTATATTTTTTATCTTCACTTTTCCAGTGTTTTTCAGTTCTCACACTTGCTATCCATTTCATTTCCCTGTTTTTACCCTCTACATCTGCAACCGGCTCAGAGGAGCAACTGGAAATGTGCAGGCAATATATCAGGCAGAGGTCTTTTCCAGTTCATTTTATCTTGCTGACCTATGCTACATAGGATATCTCCTCTCCAGAGATATAACCACACAACCAGGAAGAGACAAATCAAGATTCAAGTCTTTGTGAATTGCACTACAGTTGTTAACTTATTTCCTACTGTCTCAAGCAGCACAACTTCAACTGGAGAGGAGAATTTGTTTGGCAAAACAGGTTAGGATCAGCATATCAAATGCTGGATCACTAATATTGTTTTACCTTACTGCTTATATTATTTCTTAATGGGGTTTGTAAAAATAATGTTGTGTGAAATTCAGACATTCAGACAGGTCTTTATACTATGTTTGGTATGCAGAGCCTGAGTAGAAATGTACAACTTCTATGAATTTTGGATACCAATTTAAAACCATCAGTTATGAACTTTCAAATACACACTTCTTAGAAAGGAATGAAAAAAAAAAGTTAATTTTGTCAACAAGCACTTTTGAAGTGGTTCAATATTCCAAGTGAAATTAGGATCAGGTTTTTTTCCATATTTGTTCCAGAACTAGTGGAATTTTCTTAGTGACTGAAATTCCTCATTTTGTTGTTAAATGAATTGTTTCTTACATTAAAACTATACTGCAATATGACGTCAGGGCAACTGACGTCGTCTACCTAGACCTGAGTAAGGCATTCGACTCTGTCCCACATGACATCCTGGTCACCAAACTGGAAAAGCACAAACTGGATGGGTGGAGCACTCACTGGATAAGGAATTGGCTGGATGGTCGCATGCAGAGAGTGGTGATCAATGGCACAATGTCCACCTGGCGACCAGTGACAAGTGGTGTTCCTCAGGGGTCAGTGCTGGGACCAGTGCTCTTTAACATCTTTGTCAGTGATATGGACAGAGGAATTGAGTGCCCCCTCAGCAAGTTTGCAGATGACACCAAGCTGTGTGGCACAGCTGACTTGCTGGAGGGCAGGGATGCCATCCAGAGGGACCTGGACAGGCTGGAGAGGTGGGCCCAGGCCAACCTCATGACGTTTAACAAGGCCAAGTGTAAGGTCCTGCACCTGGGTCGGTGCAATCCCAGGCACAGATACAGGCTGGGTGATGAATGGCTGGAGAGCAGCCCTGAGGAGAAGGACCTGGGGGTCTGGGTCGACGAGAAGCTCAACATGAGCCGGCAGTGTGCACATGCAGCCCAGACAGCCAACCGAGTGCTGGGCTGCATCAAGAGAAGTGTGGCCAGCAGGGCAAGGGAGGTGATTCTCCCCCTTTACTCTGCTCTCGTCAGACCCCACCTGGAGTACTGTGTGCAGTTCTGGAGCCCCCAATACAAGAAGGACATGGAACTGCTGGAGCGGGTCCAGAGGAGAGCCACGAAGATGATCAGAGGGCTGGAGCACCTCTGCTATGAGGACAGGCTGAGAGAGTTGGGGCTCTTCAGCCTGGAGAGGAGAAGGCTTCGAGGAGACCTTATAGTGGCCTTCCAGTATTTGAAGGGAGCCTACAGGAGGGCTGGGGAGGGACTATTTACACGGTCTAGTAATGTTAGGACGAGGGGGAATGGGTTTAAGCTGGAGGAGGGGAGATTTAGACTGGATGTTAGGAGGAAGTTCTTTACAGTGAGGGTGGTAAGGCACTGGAACAGGTTGCCCAGGGAGGTTGTGGATGCTTCCTCCCTGGAGGTGTTTAAGGTCAGGCTGGATGAGGCCTTGGGCGAGCTGCTCTAGTGGGAGGTGTCCCTGCCTGTAGCAGGGGGTTGGAGCTGGATGATCCTTGAGGTCCCTTCCAACCTAAACCATTCTATGATTCATTCTATGATTCTATGAAAGTAAAAATGAAATATTGAAATAAAATAGAATCATAGAATTAGTCAGGGTTGGA
>WAAF01009619.1:0-15693 GCA_013400475.1 Tricholaema leucomelas | reverse complement strand
CTAAACCATTCTATGATTCTATGATTTGGCTATGCCAGAAAAGCTAATGGAATCTTACAGGCAGGTATGTTTAAAGTAATAACATGAATGAGCCAAAACACACTTTGCTTTCTTCTAATCCACACATCTAATGTGTTGTGGTTTTTTTTTTTTCCTTTTCTTTCTGTTTTTGGCCTCTGATCCCCAAATGTAATGATATCCTAGATTCTTCCTGCCATTTCTGTGAGCTTGAAATGTAAAAACTAGATCTTCTGGGCAATGCAAAAAAATCTTCTAGGCAAAAAAATCATCTAGGGAATGATTTCTCATCTACCCAACTTTTTTTTTCCTATTTAACCAGATAAGGTAGAAAGAGATATAGCTTCAATACTAGTTCCTCAACAACTGTACTAATGATGTTTTAGTATGTCCAACAGAAATTTTGAAACCTATACTCCAATTTGTTCCTGTCAAATGCACAAGTGAACGGAAGTTTCCTGCATAATTTTGTTATCTCAGAAATTGTTTTTATCTCTATGTAAACATAGTATGGTCCCTCTGAAGGTCTGAAGGTGTTTAGGATCTGCTGGTTAGGAAAAGCTTGTTTTCAGGTAGAAAGAGTTACAGTGCACTGCCACTAGAGACAAATGTTTTTGACTGTACATTTAGAGACATGTTAACATCATTCCAAAAAGACAGCACAGGAGTGGAAGATTTTAACATGCAAAGTACACTGTTTCTGAAATGACCTTCTATTCCACAGTCATATGGATTTTAAAGGAACTTTAAAAAGTGGTTTTGTGTCTGTGCTAGTTTGAGCCTAGCTAGAATGTTTTGGTGAGAAGAACTAGATTACAGGCTGTGAATGGAAAACAATAGTGATGTCTACCTTGCTCATAGGCTTGCTCAGATGTATAAGAATCAAAACATAGAGAAGGCACTACTTCTGCTGGGGAGCTCCAAGCTGCATTTCTCTCTAACCTCACCTTCCGTGGCTCTGATTAATCCACTTTGCTTCTTAACCCCCTGGCCAAACCTCCATTCTTCCTTGGGACTGGGGTAAGGTCGAGAGGGGTGGAAGAGAAGGTGGAAGGGTGGTTGGAAGCCCCTCCTGGGGACTCAGGTTTCTGGGAGGGGAGTTGTGTTTCTGTATTACCTTTTACCTTGTATATTTCTGTCTATAACTGTATATACTGCAAATATCTGCTTGTATATTGTGCTAAGCTGCTTCATTCAATTTCCAGAGCTGGCTGAGTCTAGTCTGGGTGATTCCCAAAGTACAGGGGTGCAGGTAACACCCAAGCCACCACATTGTCTTTGGGGAAGAGCTTATCCAAGAAGTTTCATCAGAAGAAGTTGAAAGGTGGGATTAATTTAACCTACCTTTTTACAGTTATTGTCATCTTTCCTGATTGTCATCCACCTTATCTTAATCAATCCCATGTCTTTCTGCATTTAGGGGATTTTTCAAGACACCACAGAACCTGAAAATCAGTGGCACTCATTCTCTGCAAAAATTATCCTTCTGTACTGGAATAAGTAATCCAAGAATTTAAGAAAGAAATACTCCTAAAGCAGCATTTTTTTCTCATCCGAAGTTTTGCATAGCATAATTTTCACTGCAAGAGAAGGTAAGATACACTCCTAGGCACCTGTGCTGATATTAAGACTGTATGAACAATTTCTGGTATCATGAAAATGAGATTTGTACCTTGAACAATAGAAGTTGTAACTGAAAAACACAGAAAGCCCTAAATCTCTCTTCTTAGTCACACAAGCTGAAACAAACAAATTGTTTAAAAATGGCACTATATTTATTATATGTTTCATTCTAAAAACCAAAAGACTATGACAGCAATTTCTAATATACCTTTAGCATTAATTAACAATCAATGGTTGACTTACAACACTGGCTGAGGGAGCTGGGATTGTTTAGCCTGGAGAAGAGGAGGCTCAGGGGTGACCTTATTACTGTCTACAACTACCTGAAGGGTGGTTGTGGCCAGGGGGAGGTTGCTCTCTTCTCTCAGCTGGCCAGCACCAGAATGAGAGGACACAGCCTCAGGCTGCGCCGGGGGAAGTTTAGGCTCGAGGTGAGGAGAAAGTTCTTCACTGAGAGAGTCATTGGACACTGGAATGGGCTGCCCAGGGAGGTGGTGGAGTCGCCGTCCCTGGGGCTGTTCAAGGCAAGACTGGACGTGGCACTTGGTGCCATGGTCTAGCCTTGAGCTCTGTGGTAAAGGGTTGGACTTGATCTGTGAGGTCTCTTCCAACCTTGGTGATACTGTGATACACTTATTCAAAGATATGAAATCTGTCAAAACATTGCTCTGAGGTACCATATAAAGATATTAGTATTTTCTTTTTGGTATTTTAGGGATTTTTTCAAAAAAACCTTTCTGTAAGCCTAGACTTTTTTGAAGACGAAGCAATCATTTTGATTAGCCACAGACAGAGATGAACTGGTGAGAAAAGGCTGACAACCTTTGTGCAGAGAGTGAAAAGAATTACTGACTGATTTCAAGGAGGTTAGCGTTAAATCTGACTATACATTCAGTAGCCCTGAAACCTGTTTTTTTTTACTTCATTCTTGACCAAGCTGTAAAAGGAGGTAATTTATGGAAGTACAGAGTTCAGTGCTAAACATCTGATAGAAGTTTCCTAACAGAAAACAAGACATTTGGAAGGAGTGGAGTTAAGCTCAACATGTTGCTTTCTTCATAATGGGACTCCTTGCCACTAACGGATTAGAGGCTATCTGTTAAGCTACATCAAATTAGCTAATTAACAATGAATTAAAAGAAAATAATAACTGGGAAAATATCTCTGCCCTTATCATGGAGCAATAACTGAAATGGTGCATTAAATCTGTGTCTAGGAATGAAAGGAAAGACATTAGGAACACTTGACTTCTGCTAGGTTTTTCAACACGTTGATTGCTGTTGTTTCCACAGAAAGAGAAACATTTTCTGTGATGATTGCTCAAATTTTCTTTTATCAGCTAAATAAACTATTCACAGTTTGTCTCTTAGGGTGAACTCTTTAGAGTAGGCCTCGTCTTAGTTCAATCAATATCAGTGCAACTTGGTGACCCTGAGGGTCTTTTCCAAACGGAATGTTTCTGTGATTTTTAAAAAGTGCAGGGTTGCAATTTACTCCAGCGTACATTCTGTTTTTAAAAGTAGTTAAAAGAGATGATGAGACAGTTGGAAAAAAAAGAAATGCAAAAATCAAACAAAAAAAAAACCCAAACCCTCAATCTTAAAATCCAAAATAACAACACAAACAAAAAAATTCGACAACAAAACCTCCAACCCCTAAAAGTCAGGTACTGATTTTAGGGCCTGTATTTAACTAGTAAGCACTTATGAATTCACTGTAACACTGTATGTCTGAAATACATATACCTATATATATGTGTGTGTGTGTGTACTTATATACACCTACATACATCAAGTATATATATATAACAATTTGAATGGTATGTAGATTATATATACTTATGAATGTGCCCGTGATATGTACTCCTATGGCAAAAAACATACCTTGCCTTAAGAAATGTTATCCAAGTGTAGCACTGCTTTTCACTACACTTGCACTGTGGCAAGTCATATTGTTGTCTTCTAAGCAGGAGAAAGTTTGTTACTGACAAGCAGAGTACTTCCTTATGCTTTGGTGGGAAATTTAACATCTGTCCATTGTTAATAAATTACTTTTTTTGTTTTGACACTTTTAGTAAATCTAGCAAAATTGTGAGTCTTAACAGTTTTAAGGCTGATCTTCAGTTAGAGTCTGGGAACAGAGGGAATCCAATTGTGAAGGAAAATAACATATACAGATCTTTCCAGTACAGAGCCAGAGTCAATCTGTTGGGTGAAGCCAGGACCACAATTCTGATGTACAGCAAGGAGCACCATCTGCCTATTAGCAAGGACTTCACGGACACCTCAGAAAACTGCAGATATGTCTTCTGCCCATATTTGAAGATCTGTGTTTGTTCCCAGGAACCACAGACCTCCAGTGTGTACTGTGACTATTTAATTTTAATGAACTTTGTTTCCTCTATCTCAGGCTCCCTTGGTGGTGTGCAGGATTTTATAGTCATAGAAACTGTAACTGAAAAGCAACACCATGTAACAGAAAAATAACAAATATTTAGTACTATGTCACAACACAACAAAACCATTATATGCTGATTATCCATTTATCCTTGCCAAGGAAAGGATAAACAATTTTATTCCCTACCCTGAGATTATCACTCTCAATACTGGCTATATAAATAACAAACAGAGAAATAATACTTCTCCCAGGGGAAAGATAGATGTTTCAAGATCTTTCTTTCTATTGAAACTACAAAAAAAAGGTATCTTTAAGTTAGCTTTAACTCAAAAGGAACCATGATTATAGTCCAAACTTAGCTACATAAATAACAGTATAATTTTCAATGTATGTCTATAATAATTATAATACTTCATAATATCTTAATATTTCCTCATCTTTAATTGTTGTTTTCCTTGGTGATCTCTTAGAATCACAGAATCGCAGAATTAACCAGGTCGGAAAAGACCACTAAGACTGTTGAGTCCAACGTATCACCTAACTCCTCTAATTAACTAAGCCATGGCACTATGTGCCTCATCCAGCCCCCTTTTAAACACTTCCAGAGATGGTAACCCCACTACCTCCCTGGGCAGTCCATTCCAGTGGGCAATCACTCCATGAAGAATTGCTTCCTAAGTGCTCTGCACAAATTCTGGTATCAAATGTCTCTTATTGTTGTATCTGTGAAGAATATCAACTGCTTCATCCAAGGGAAATAACAAGTTTTCAGATATCAAATTCATCAAGTTTCATAGTCATCACAAATAACTCCTGTTTTTTCAGGTAAAGGAATTAATAGAGAACCCAATAACATTAAGTATCAAATGTATCTGTTGGAAAGGGGTAGTATCTATTAATAAAGCATAAAATAAAATGTTTGAGGATAAGATTTCAGTTATGATTACAAGAAAATGAATTCTTAAAGAAGCCTCTTGGAAAGGCTAAGAAGTATGATCTCTGCACTTCCACTTTCAGAAGTTGTCTCTGATGTTTGTGTGTTGTTATGAAAAATAGCACTTCCAGAAGTTTCACAAGGACAAGACGCACTGCCATCACACTCTGTCTCCAGTATACCTTCATCTGCTTTTCTATTATGTTAAAAACTGAATTAACTATGAGCTCAAACATATCCTCTACACCCTTGCACTTCATAAACCAATGAACAAGGACATTGAGTGAAAGCATATGCTTCTCAGGAAGTGTATTCAAGAGCATTTTGTCTTTTAGCATAAAGCAGATTTGTTCTTCTGCAAGACAGTGAGGTGAAGAATGAGGGCAAAACTTTGTTGTCCGTTTGTATTCTCTCCCTGCACACAGAGCACATTGAGGGTCACTGGTGTGATTGTTTTTTCCACTGGTATCTCAATGAGATAAACTTTTTTAACCTTGAGACAAATCTTTTTACAGAGGAATTTCTCCCTAAAACAAAACAAACAAATAAATAAATAATTCTAAAAACCAAATAATGACAAAAAAAGTTATTAATTATTCTTACTTTGAAATGTGAGCATTAAAACTCTGGTGACCATGTGTGTCTAACACTTTGGCAGGTGTGCTCAGAAAGCTCCACAGTATCAGCTACCTCAAGGGTTCATGCAACAACTAGTGGAAATTTATTCAGAGAGACAGTTTGCATTTGATTCTTGCTAATTGGATTTTGAAATCTAAATCTCTGTTTTGAGATAAATAATCTAAAAATTCTAGGAGAAGGCTGAAGGTTAAAGCAGAAATATGCAGAAATCACACAATTCACTAAGGGACTATTTAAGAGTCACATATTAGAGGCACAGATGGCTTGTACACCTCTGAACAAAAAAGTAAACCAAGATGCTGAGTTAATTAGAGGTAAAATAGATTCTCTTTTAAAAGGTGAACTGCTGTAGCCATGCCAAGTGTAATGAAAGTATGTCATGCTGTAAGTGAAACAAATAACCAGTAATCAGAGAACATACACAGTTACTTAGAAACTCTGCTACATGTTGTAATTACAATTTGAGGGCTGGCTGTAGGCTTCCCATGTATGAGAGAATGAAAACGAAATCAAACAAAACGACGAATGACCTGTTACAGTACACTGGTTCCATTCTGCTCTATGGTCACAATGAAATATCGTAGCCCACCAAAACTTCTTTATTTGCCCTCAAAGTTAAGATCCCATGCTTTCTAATGTCTTTTCCTTGAGTAATAATGCTGATTAGTCCTTCAACAGACAATTTTAAAATCAATTTTTCTTGGAATTGCAGAAACAGTTATCTTCCATAAACAGAGAATGTTTCTCAAAGCATACTGTGATACAATTCACAAACATGTCCAATTTCAAAACCATTGGACTTTCATACCCGACTGATGCAGATTTATCATGCTGGAGCACTTTTCTCAGCTAGTCACTACAGCAGAATTGCTGTATTCCGATGCTTAATATATTCCACATACCATAATGTTTAATTCTGTAAAATAGTGGCTTCTTGGGATACTGTTGCAACATATGAGATTAAAAATCTAAGCGCTCTGCAGTCTAATCATGACTAATCAAGTGACTTTCAAAATGGATGTATCACCTGAGACTGCTTCAAATGTTTCCTTTCAAAAAGAGCTCCCACCCTGCGTACTGTATTAAATCTGAAATGGGTATAATTCTATAACACAATCTTGGGAATTTGGACACAGGCACACTCCTTAGAACCCTATAAACACACAAAGAGCTCTGTATTAGTATTCTCTTTCTTAAATGATTCAAAGTGGAACTTGCAAAGTAAACTATGTGAACACTCATGATGACAAGCAAGTTGTCTTCCATTGTTTGGGTTTTGCTTGTTTTGTTTGGGGTTTTTTTGTGGTTGGTTTGGATTTTTTGTGTTGTGGTTTGGTTTGAGTTTTTATTCATTTGGGTTTTGCGGGGTTTCGTTTTGTGTTGGTTTTGTTGTTGTTCTTGGGTTTTCTGTTTTTTTTTAATTGTGATAAAAATAAATCCATCTGATGGACAGCTAAGCTGCCGCTTGCCCACACAGAGTCTGTCTGTGATCTGCGTCTCCCAGTTATCAGTTTGGTATGACTACCTCAATTAGTGCTAAATTTCTGAGTTGCAGCTTTCAATTTCAGATGTAAAGATAGACAAAATCCAGTAAATGGATGAAAAAGCAATTCCATGACTTTTTTTGACTAACCAAATGATTATGCCATAAATCCTGTATTGCATGTTTATGTGTATATGGATACAGATATATATATACATGTACACTCATATATACAAAAAATTAGATGTTTATAGGCAAAGCAAGGGCTTGAAAGTGAAGTCTGTGTTGAGGGAACATATGGTCAGAAGTAATCACCATTTTACAGAATCACAGGATTCCTTCAGTGTGAAAAGGTCTTTAAGATCATCAAGTCCAACTGTCAATACAACACCATGTTGGCTATTAAGGCCTGCTCAACACCAGGCTAGATAAGGCTTCGAGTAGCTGAGTGCAGTTAAGAAGCATATCTGCCCATAGTAAGGAGGTTCAAGCTGATGATCTCTAAGGTCCTTTCCAACCTAAGCCATTCTGTGATTCTATGATTAAACCATATCCCAAAGTGCCATGTCCACACATTTCTTGAACACCTCCTGGGATGGTGACTCCACCACCTCCTTGGGCAACCTATTCCAACACACATGTGCTTGACCTAATCCAACTGCCTCATGAGATACCATGTCATGTCTCCTGCATATGAAGCATCTGCAGCTCAGGACTCTGACTGTTCTGCTCTCTGATGGCCCCTTTCAGCCCTGCTGTCAGTGATCTTCTGTCACAAGTAGTTTTTTCTTAGACATGTAGTTATTTTTTAATTCCCCTCCTATTCTATATTGTCATTTCACAAGGAAAATCTTTCAAAGGAACAAATATGGTGTAAGTCTTCATATATATATATATATATTTTAGGACAATAAAATGGCTCTTTACCTTCCATCTCCGCTTGTGTTTTTTCTATGAAAATTTGCTTTGTGCTTCATACAAAAAGACATTAAAAACTGGAACACTTTGGAACACATTGCAATGGATTAGCTTCCTAGTGTTTTGGTCCTTCTCTTTCCTGTAGATTTTTTGAGTGATATTGCCCTGTCAGTATATCTTTGCAAGAGAAATTTCATGCCAAAAGTCTGGGATTTGCTAATCATCACATGAGACTGATGAGAGCTTACTCTGAAAGTTTCAGCATCAGTGGAACTATTTAAGCAGTAGTATGTAGTTGTAAGCTCACTTACATAGAAGAGCGTGGAGCAGACTCTGGACTAGTATGTCCTATTCCTGACCACACACTGGACAGAAGAAGCTATGCTAGACAGACTCAGAATATGATAAGGGAAGAATTACAAGGTTTGGATTAAATACACATCTATTGAACATGTACAAATGTGTTCTAGTTGTTTTCAAAAGGTAGAGTGTGAGTACTGAAATATAATTGGATACTGGTGAGCTACAAGTCAGTTATTAATAAATTAAAAGTAGCTTCAACTGTTGTATAAGTACTGAAGTCAGTCATGTGAAATGTGAAAGAAATCTTGCATATTTTAAACTCTTCAGTAATGTAATCTCTAGTACTGTGCCTATACACTAACTTCTCAGTTCAGGTGTGTTCTGTGCACAGCCAGCTGGAAAACAGAGATTATAAAGGATGTATTTTACTGGGTGAAGAAGAGTACCTCTGAGACTTGCAAGAGGACAAGTAAACTTGACTTTCAGGAATGTTTAGTTGCCAGCTGGCTAGCAGAGATCAGTGTGTCCTGTTTCAACTTTTTAATGCAATTTCAGAAAAGAATCCTTATATAAGGAAGTTAAAATTTCACTGTTTACATCTGGTAGCATGTCAGAGATGAGTAGGCAAATAAATTTCAAAGGACATAAAAAAGCTTCCTAAAGGGCTTAGCTTTCCAAAGAAAACTGTAAAGCGCTTTTTAATGTCATGTAAATTAATTATTTTAATTTATTTTATAAACCAGTAAAAGGTTTAATTCAATTCTAAGACAAATCTATCATAGTTCCAAGATTGGAACTATGTCTCCAAGAATGGAGAATTAAGATCTTGTTGATTGCTAAAGAAATTACATGAACTGAGGCTATACTGAAGTTGCTGGAAATGAAAAGATGAGAAAAATTGCTTTGCTTCTATGGGAAAAATTAGAACAAGGTAAATGGAAGGGAATGTGAATCTGCAATTTTTGTAGTCACCCATAGCATAATAGCTCTGAATAAGTCAGGAAGTTCTGAATTTACATGTGAAGATCTGCATTCAGAAGTTAAGATTTGGAGCAGCATTTATTTTTGGAATGCAATATTCTTCCAGAAATTATCTTCCTTCAAAAGCAGCATAATGTAAACCAGATTTAATTCCTTGAATCGTACTTAACCTTCAGCAATATGTTTCCTACCAACATGGCCAGCATTCTCTCTGCTACATTTTATAAGACTTGCTTCAATGTTAATGAGCCAGATTAATTTCCTTCATCTATCCTGTCTAATTTCAGTTATTTATCACTCGATTATTTTAGCAACTGTAATAAAATAATTAGGAATGATTCGGTCCAACAGAAAGCCAAAATGAACTTGAACTTTATTGGCCACTGTAAGTGAAGAAACAGGAATATTTCTTTCTTTGGCAGGGGGGAAATTAATTTGTTAACTAACTAATCAGTTTATTAAAGCTTTCTTGCTAAATTTTGTGTATGTGATGTCTAAGTTTGTTTTTAACTCCAAAAACTTGAGACATTACTTGAAAGACCTCAGTGGCCAAAAATATTTTGGGGAATGAAAAAAAACTATAGCCAGAAATGTAACATTTTAAACGTGAAATATTTATATACACACACACACTCAAGTACAGTTAAATGATCTGAATTTATTTAAGGAAATGTTTTTTGGTCTGTTTTTTGGGGTGTCTCTTAACAGAGAGGGACCTGGGGACCCGGGGTACTGGTCGACAAGAAACTGAACATGAGCCAGCAGCGTGCGCAGGTCACCAAGACGGTCAATGGTATCCTGGTCTGTATCAGGATAGTGTGGCCAGCAGGACCAGGTAAAACATTCTGCCCCTGTACTCAGCATTGGTTAGGCCACACCTTGAGTACTGTGTCCAGTTCTCGACCCCTGAATTTAAGAAAGATATTGAGGTGCTTGAACATGTCCAGAGAAGGGCAACAAGGCTAGTGAGGGAGCTGGAGCACAGCCCCATGAGGAGAGACTGAGGCAGCTGGCAGTGTTCAGCTTGGGAAGAGGAGGCTCAGGGCAGACCTCATTGCTCTCTACAACTACCTGAAAGGAGGTAGTAGCCAGGTGGTGATTGGTCTCTTCTCCCAGGCAACCAGTGACAGAACAAGAGGACACAGTCTCACACTGCACCAGGACAGGTTTAGGCTGAATGTTAGGAAGAAATTCTTCACAGAGAGTGATTGGCAGTGGAGTCACTATCTCTGAGGTGTTTAAAAGGAGACCGGATGAGGCAGTTAGTGCCATGGTTTAGTTAATTAGAAGGGTCCGGTGACAGGTTGGACTTGATGAGCCTAGAAGTTTTTTCCAACCTGGTTAATTCTGTGTGATTCTGTGATCAGCAACAATTTATACACACACACACACACACATATATATATTTTTAAAAGTGGTGATGTTAATCATTTAATCATTGGCAGCAAAGGCAACAAAATGGAAATGTGCCAGTGACCTAAGCGCAATCTAACTACTAAAAAATGCCTCCAAATATGCAAAGGGAGAATCAAACTAATCTAAAATAAAATGTTAGTGACAGTATTAAATACAGGGAAAACAGTTTTAGTGCACCCTATTTTCAAAGCAAGGAAATTGTCATTTAACACAAAATTATGCAATAGTCATAAAATATCTCGTTGCATGAATGCAACATAATTTAGGTGGTAGACAAACCGAAGTGATCCCTACCACTGCCCTGTGTTTGATCCACATCATGATTCACATCGCAAATATAAGTCCTGTAGACTTTGCACTGATTTAAACTTGCTGTGATCCAAAATGATGGAATATGAAGTAAAGATGAATCCATCTAAAGTATAAAAAAAGCTAAGCTACTTTGCCGGTGTGATTTTATGCAAAATTAAAGCAAGGTCAAATCAATCAACTACAAACACCTTCTGATGTTCAGAATAGCTTTGAGTAACTGTTCATAGTACTTAGAAATCCTAGCAATTGAGACTTTCGTAAAAAAAAAGAAGTTCAAAGACGTCACAGATAAGTTTATGCACACATCTCTATTTACTGGCTGTGTGAAACTGGATGTTATAATTTAGAATACTAAACCTCCCCTTGTAATACTTTTAACAATCTGTAGACTGCATTTCTTTTGAGAGAAGCAACAAATCCTAATGAAGTAGAAGAAAGAGAAAATATGGTTTATTATGCATGAGGAATTTTTAAATTCAATTACAAAAATGTATTTTATTAAGGAGAAAAAAATAACTCCATGTTAATTGTTTGTGATAAAAGGCAGTAATACAGTACCAATTGTCTTTCAAGTTAATCTTTTGGGGATAACAAAGAAAGAAAAAGAAAAATAAAAAAAAACAATGTTCGCATCTGACAGTAGTGGGATAAACCCACTGTTAGTTGGAAGGCATTTTACTTCTATGTAACTGTTTTGTTTGGAGAATGAAAGATGAATGCAAATAAGATGATGCAATGAGGAGCAACAAAGCTGTTGAAGGATATAGCGCACAAGTCTTATGGGGTGCAGGTGACGGAAGTGACGTTACCTGGAATAAAGGAGGCTGATGAGAGATGATGTCACTCTCTACAGCTATCTGAAAGGAAGTCTTTGTGAGAGGGCTGTATTCTCCCAAGTAACAAGAGATAGAACAGAAGGAAATGGCCTCAAGTTGCACCAGAAGAGGTTTAGATTAGATATTAGGAGCACTTTATTAACCCAAAAGGGTTTACAAGCCCTGAACTAGGCTGCCTAGATAAGTGGTGGAGCCACAATCTCTGGGCAGTTTTAAAAGACCTGTAGATGTGGTGTTGAGGGCCAAGATTTAGTAATAGACTTGACAATGTAAGGTTTATGTCTGAACTCAGGAATTTAAAGGTTTCTTCCAACCTACATGACTCTATGATTTGATGCTTATACAATTCCATGAATAATTAGCATTCTGGCTCTCGGAGGTAACAAAGAAGCTAATGCACTCCATCACTGGAATGGTTAAAATACTATGATCACCCCTTGAGACTAAATAGCTTTATGTAGCATTTTCTAACTTACTGAAAAAAGAACACTGAAATGAAGGACAAGAACATTTATGCATCTCTTCTCCTGGATAGCACAGAAAAACTGTGCAGCAGCTGACAGCGCACAATCATCCAAGTGAGAGTTGGGTACATAAGCAGAGAAGATAATACCATGTGAGAGTGAATAACAGCAGCTTAGTAAATAGCTTTTATCAAAAATGGCTGTTGTTCCCACCCACCCCTGTATTTATCTTAACTATATTAAACACCACTTTAAAAGCTTGTTTACAGAAACACTAATTCAATTGCAATCCCTAATTTTTAAAGATCTACTATTACACTGCAGAAAGCTATACTGATTTTCTGCATTATTTTACTACTCTGTTATTAGAAGAGATGTTCTTAGGTTCAGCTTATGATGAGTTATTAAAATTCCTGTGGCATTTCACTTTAGGTTCACAGTACAGCCAAAGACACCGCGCTTGGAGGGCTAGACTGCCTGAAACTGCGTACTTGGAGACCGTCATGGTGAGTCATTGCAATGTGCTTGTAACCCCATAGGAGACCTACTGTAACAGTCTCCATCCTGGTCCACCTGCTTTTGAAAACCTGAGTTACGTAATTTGCTGACACGACATTTCTAATCACAGAATCACAGCATGGTAGGTGTTGAAAAGACCCTCTGAAGATCATATAGTCCATGCTTGTGCCAGCACAGAATCACCTAATCACACAGGAATACATCCAGGTAGGTTTTGTATGCCTCCAGAGTCAGAGACTCCACAACACCCACTCTTACCCTTTAATCAGAGGAGAGATGCTCCAGCTTCCTCATCACTTCTGTGTCCCTGTGCTAGGCATTCTCTAGTAGCTCCTTGTCCTTCTTGAACTGAGAAGTCCAGAACTGGATGCGATATTTCAGATAAGGCCTCTTCAGGGCAGAGTAGCAGAGGAAAAGTCTCCCTAGACGCCAGTTGCTTTACTGTCTCAAACCGAAGGCGACTAGGCCTGAGGGCGTGGCTTACAACCCACTGCAACAGCGCCACTGAAAGGCCAACGTCCAGACTGCACTCTGCACAGCCCTGGTGGCACAGCCTCTGCGCCGCAGGGGGTGGTGAGGCTCGGGAACGAGAACGCGACTCTTCTGCTGTGCTCTTCCGCCCGATCCGCAGCCCTCCGCGCTGCCTGCGCTGTCCACGGGCGCCGCACCGTCCGTCCCTCGCAGCTTTCGCCGCCTCTTCTCACTGCCTACACGGCCCGAACGGCTCCCTCTATCCGTGCTGGTCTGCCACCTCTGCACTGTCCGCACCTCTCTGTTTACGCTGCTGCAGCGATGGGCCCTGCTTTTCGAAGTGTCCACCTGCCACCAAGAACTTGGGGGTGTGCTTGTCCTAATTCTACGATCTGAATCCAGGGAATGATGCTATCTCTTCCTTTGCTTTTTGAATCTTTTTCTCTCTGCTTCTCTTTAGCCACTTTTCACCTCGTCTTCCCTCCTATCTTCCTTCTGTTCCAGCTCGATCAAATAAAACAAATTCATCAGCTGTTTGGTGTTGGTTTACAGTGATTTACTTCAAGGGAATTGTTTGAATCTTGGCACGAGTTCCTCAGCTGACCAGAGCTGATACCCAATAACAGTCCCAAGTCTTTTCCCCCAGAGCTACTCCCCAGCAGATCATGCCCAAACCTGTAATGGTACATGGAGTTCTTCCCAAGGGACAGGTCTTAACACTTTCTGGACTGCGCTCTGCAATACAAGATGAGAAAGGACCTCACACATGACCATATAAACCTGGCTAAAGAGTGCTGTGAGTCTGACAAAACAGAGCCAAGAGATAACCCATTTAGGATCTGTGGCCATTTGTGGATGGGCAGTGGGTGGAACGTGAGCCATTCCAGAAGTCTCTGTCCTTTCTCAGCTAAAAGCAGGTGACACTGAAGCTGGATGATACCGAGTAGCAGGTTTGCTCACATGTGTGCTTCCTGTGCTGCTTGACAGACTGCATTAAGAAAATTCATCGTTCTGCAAAACACTTTTATCTTCCTCTTTTAAAATAAAAATAGACTTGGAAACCTTCCTGTAAATCCAGCAAATAAGAAACTCACCATCTTAAAGCACAAATTTGGATCTGATCTTTGCTTTAGAGAACTCCACTGTTTCTCTGGTGCCTAGATTTTCATAGAATCATGGAATCAGACAGGTTGTCCTCTGTGCTGGGTCAGGAACCGGCTGGAAGACCAAACCCAGAGAGTTGTGGTGAATGGTGTCACACCCAGTTGGCAGCCAGTCACTAGCAGTGTTCCCCAGGGATCAATGCTGGGCCCGGTCCTGTTCAATATCTTTATTGATGATCTGGATGAGGGGATTGAGTCCAGCATCAGTACGTTTGAGGATGACACTAAGCTAGGAGCAGGTGTTGACCTGTTGGAAGGTAGAAGAGCCCTGCAGAGGGACCTGGACAGGCTGGATGGGTGGGCAGAGGCCAATGGGATGAAATTTAGCAAGGCCAAGTGCAGGGTTCTTCACTTTGGCCACAACAACCCCAAGCAAAACAACAGGCTGGGGTCAGAGTGGCTGGAGAGCAGCCAAGAGGAAAGGGACCTGGGGGTCCTGGTGGATAGTAGGCTGAAGATGAGCCAGCAGTGTGCCCAGGTGGCCAAGAAAGCCAATTGCATCCTGGCCTGTCTCAGGAACAGTGTGGCCAATAGGAGGAGGGAGGTTACTCTTCCCCTGTACTCAACACTGGTCAGGCCACACCTTGAGTCCTNTTGGAATGGGCTGCCCAGGGAGGTGGTGGAGTCACCGTCCCTGGGGGTGTTCAGGAAAAACCTGAATGAGGCACTTAGTGCCATGGTCTGGTTGACTGGATAGGGCTGGGTGATAAATTGGACTGAATGATCTTGGAAATCTCTTCCAACCTGATTGATTGTATTGTATTGTATTGTATTGTATTGTATTGTATTGTATTGTATTGTATTCTATTCTATTCTATTCTATTCTATTCTATTCTATTCTATTCTGTTCTATACCTCCAAGATCACCCAGTCCAACCTATCACCCAGCCCTTTCGAATCAACTTGAGAAGACACTGTGAGTTGTTCTTAAAATCAGTGTAGTTCTATTCTGGTTTCTTTAAATTTTCCCAGATATCAGTGAGGGAACATAACAAAGTGATGAAAACTATAAGGAAACTGTACTTAACTGTTACCTCTTTACCTCTGTGAATTGATCTTATATGTTCCTATTTTTGCAGTACACACAACTCGAATTCTGGTTTGTCCAGGTCATTAATAGAATTACTTTTCCAACTGCCATATCTGGAAATGTATATTTGATCGTGTGAAGAATTCACTGAACTGCATGTAAATCATAGAATCATAGAATCATAGA
>WAAF01009618.1:16634-95643 GCA_013400475.1 Tricholaema leucomelas | reverse complement strand
AATACAGAAACACAACAGCCCTCCCAGAAACCTGAGTCCCCAGGAGGGGCTCTCAACCACCTCCTCACCTTCCCCCTACCCCTCTCAACCTTACCCCAGTCCCAAGGAAGAATGGAGGTTCAGCCAGGGGGATTAAGAAGCAAGGTGAATCAGTTAAAAAAAAAAAAAAAGCAAATGGAGGGTGAGGTTAGAAAGCAAGATGGAGTTCAGCCAGCACCCCTGAGCTTCCCAGCAGGCAAAGAGTTGAGAGCAAAGCCCCAAGTGAAGTGCCAAGCAAAGTGACTTTATCTAATGTTTTGCTTTTCCTTTCTACACATCTCAGCAAGGCTGTGAGGGAAGTAGACATCATCATTGTTTTCATTTCATAGCCTATTATCTAGTTCTTCTCACCAAAACATTCTAGCTAGGCTCAAACTAGCACATCAGGCAATGGAACAGGGTGCCCAGGGAGCTGATTCACCATCCCTGGAGGTGTTAAAAAAAATGGTGCTTTGGGACATGTTAGAGTGGGCATGGTGGTGTTGGGTTGTCATTTGGAGTTGATGATCTTAGAGGTCTTTTCCAATATTAATGGTTCTATGAAATAACGAAATGCTTATTCTTCCAGGGTGTCTAGGTACACATGTTTCTACCCCACTCCCTGCTCCTTTTTCAACCAGTCATCATCTAGCAGAAAATCATGTTCCTATGCAGGGGCCATGGGTTCCTTTCTACATCTTTATCCATAACTTGCACAGTTATCTGCTAAGTCATGGTTCTAAGGTATAGTGTCCACTCACAGGATCACTCTTGGATGAAAATGAAAGGATCAACTGTCTCCAAAACAAGGACAAATTAATGCAGCAGATCAGCTCTGATTTGAGTTGCCTCCTTTATAGAGAGATTGTGAGAAAGGCATTTACCTGCAGCATGCTAATTTTAGCCTTCTAGAGAAGAACTATTTGCTTTGTTGCATGTAGACTCCAGAAGACCTGTTTCTAACTTGCAAGTTTGGATCAGGAACTAGCCTTTCCTGCTACAGTATTAGCTACATGGTAGGGTAACTAGGAAGCAACTGCACACACTGAGACAGTAGGACAGAGTGCTTAGATTGCTTCGTTTGTACTATAAACAGGAATAAATATTGCACAATCAGACATGGCTGGTAAGTTTAGAGGTTAACTGAGTCATGGACCTTTATGGCCAAAAGACGTGACTTGGATTGCTTAGACTGATGCCAGTGTAACACAGATCTTTGGATTTCACTGAAGCATTTCCCTCTTCAATACAGAGGTGCTTGATCTGGGAAACTGTCTTCTGCAGAAACATCCATTCATGATATACCAAAACACACAATTCACTCTGATGTTTGAGTCACTTGCCTCACTGGTAAATCTCTTGCTGTGAGAGACACGTGCTGTGTTTCTAATTCTGTGTGTGCATTCAGTTTTTGTTTCTTGCAAACAACAGCTACTCTCAGGGACTTTGACCAAAGATCCTCCTCTGACCAGTTCCTTGTTACATCCTTCCCCTTTCTTTTGGTGAACTGAATAGATTAATTTTCTGAAGTCTTTTGCTGTAAGACTTTCTTTAAACATCTTAGCCATTACCACTGTGTGGCCACCACGTAGACAGTGGACAACACCCACGGCTATTTCAGTCATTATTTCAAGCTGCATTTCTGCCTGCTTGTAACTCTATGTCCGCAGTTCATCTGTGGAGTTAGGCTCCTCACTTGCAAAATCAAAACAACAGGTTGTGTGCTTGCAGCCCACCATTCAAGAGATCTAGAATGGATACAGATCTCACTGGTCCAGTCACTATTGCTTTTCTGTGGTTTACCTTCAACTTCTTCTTTGCACCAGCTTTGACATGCAAATTCAGCGGCCGTTTCCTCCTCAAGTCTGTGATCTCTGCTAAACAGGTGGCAGGGAATCAAGTCTGAACACTGCAAAGGAGGAGGAAAGGGAAGAAGGCATGGAGAAGAGAGTGTGAGCATCATGGAAGCCTGTTTGCCAGGATCCCGGGGAAGCAGAGACACATGCACTCACACATCTGCTGCCGCCACCGCTGCAGCCAGCATCTAGTGGAGGGGACATGCTGGCTGCTCACCAGCTTGTCTGCATTCACATACCTGCACATACATGCACAGGGATATGAACACATTCTAAAAACACAGGCAGATGATATGACTCTGCTAGTGGACATCACAGAATGTATGTCAACTATACACAGAGGGAACAATCACATCCTATAGAGATCTGTCCATAACCACTCAGAAAATTAGAGGTAAAACTCAAAACCAAAGACAGTCAGTTCAATCATCTGACCACAAGGCCTGAATTTCCTTCCCTTACTGCTGGAGTTTCTTGGCAAAGTGAAAGCTGATGTTGCAATTGTCCAGGTAAATGGACAAAACAGTGGATAAGATGCTGATTGTCTTCAGCAGTGGCAGGGGAGAGGAGCTCTACCTGTTGAAGAATTAAACTCCAATCCGAATACGCCTAGTTCTTGCAAACACTGAAAGGCTAATTGCCCTGTGCAGAGATGAGGATGCTGAGGACAGTGTTGCTTCTGACAGATCTCCTCAGAGAGTGGAAATGTAGAGCTTTTGGTTTTGGGAGGTAATTCTAACACAATTTTTTTTTTTTTAATTAAATGGATGCACAATAAATTTCTTTGGAATGAGCAGGGAGGTGGGTAGCTGAAGTAGTCACCTGCAGTTGCTTCTCATAGACCACTGCTATCACTTTCAACATCAGAAGCCAGAGAATGTTTTAGCTGTTGATTCATTTGTTTGTTTGTGAGGTGTTGTTTGTTAGGGGCTTTTTAAGGAGATGTGAGTAGAGATTATTTTTGCAACTAGTTTAATGAGCTTTCTTTAGCCACAGAAAAGGCACAGCAAGGACAGAGGTGAATAGAGCATGTTGTGAGGTGATGATGAATGTTCTGAGTGTTGGCCTCAAGTTATCATCAAAGTCAGAAGATAATTTGACATCTGTAACATACGGAAGAGTCCCTGTCAATTTCATTGTCAAGCAGCTTTAGGTATTTGGGATCATTGTTGAGTGCCACCTTATCTTCAGCAACTACCAGTGTCTTCATGCAAGCACCTTCCTCAGGACAGAGTAAAGGGAGAGTAGAAGATCTGTTTGTTGATAGCTTGTTGATTCTGAGAACAAAAATGGATAAAATTCCAGGGGTGCCCTGAACAGATACAGCCAATTCTAAATAACTGATGGCTATGTAGAGTTGTCTTTAATTTTTGTCTCTGTAGATATTGCTGATTATATTGATCCTTTCCTGCTCGTTCCTGGAAGTTACATGGTTCCCTTGCCTACTTAAGGGTCTACGGTTAGTAATCGTGCGCAGATTCCTTTCCAGAGCACTAGAGGGCAGCAGTTTCGTAGTAAAACAAATACCATCGCCAACAAGAGGAGTCTTGTTTCTCCGACAGAGCTGGTGACCTTGTTCAATCGCAGTCTCCACCCTTAGGGCCAACCATGTATCACTGGTTTGGGTTTTTTAAATTTATTTTTCTCGAATGAATCCTCACTCATCCTTTGCTGTGCTAAGGCAGACTTTAAACGTGGCAAATCTCTCACGCAAATACGGTGTGCTGGATTGCACTCTGCCTCTAGCATTTTGTCTCCAGCACTCCGTGCCTCTGCCTTGACACTAGACCACCTGTTGGTTAAAAAGGGCTTAGATGGAAGAGCGTGAAAGGACTCCCTCTGTGCTCAAGTTGCTGTACAGGAGATCTGCTTGTCTGAGGCTTTCTCATTGCTCCTGCTGGCTATCTTCTGGCACAGGGTCTCTCCTAGCAGCACTGACAGAGGACAGCCCGTAGTGATACTGAGCAAGAATGTTCTAAGTGGGCTGCTGTCAT
Source organism: Tricholaema leucomelas (assembly GCA_013400475.1). Taxonomy (NCBI): domain Eukaryota; kingdom Metazoa; phylum Chordata; class Aves; order Piciformes; family Lybiidae; genus Tricholaema lacrymosa; species Tricholaema leucomelas. The sequence goes on along the minus strand of WAAF01009618.1, from coordinate 91,775 downwards.
CTATTTGGCAATTTTAGATATGGCTATGGCCCTAATATATTTGAGGCAGAAGAGCAATTATGAACAGTATTCCCATGTAGTGAACAATAGTGTTTGCAGGGCATCAGAGGTGGGTCTGGCCAGCTAACGTGTCTGTGCTCCATGTTTGTGTGACAGATGCTTTCAGGCTATACTGGAGACATCACCACACCTCTTCCTCCAGCAACTCATTCCTCCAGCACAGAATACTGACCCACAGAGGTACTGCTCCTGCATGCTTTTAGTTCCCTGCTTGAGTTCTCTTTTATTACAGAAGCTATTTAATAAGAGATTCCTCAGGCTGTGACTATGAATTCCAAGAATGTGATGTCACCAACTTAACAGAGTAGCCAGGAACAGTCTTATAGAGACAGAAGCATGAGGTCCTTTCCCAGCTTACGGGCCAATTCCCTGGTTACAGAGCACCCTCATGGATAAATCCATTCACATAGCTGGGAATGATTTTGAGTCTCCTCTTCAAAGAGGAAGGGGCCTATGGAGGGGCCTACATATTTCCATTTGCTGTCATTCAGTGCTCACTCGGCATGGGAACATGCCTATGGTGGTTTCTGCTGCTACAGCCCCTTGATTCGGGAGTTGTAGGACATTTTAATCAACAGACATTAGCCTCTGATGCTAGAAATATTTAAGCTGCAACTAACTTAAATAGGACTCACTCTGCCATCAACTCAGGCATTTGACTGCCTTCACATACTAGTATACAGAAGAAAGTTCTGGGAAGTCTGGCCAGCCAGTTCAGCACAGACACGGCAGAACATTTTATACTCAGTGTAATTACCACATTACACACATTACTGTGTGAGTGATGGGAACTAGACTGAGAATAACCCTTTATGTGTGTCACTGAAGAGCCATTTCTTTCCCAACTTGATGCTCTTTTGTAGAGCACTTTATTTGTAGAGTACCTGGTCTGAGCGTCTTACATGCAAGAAGTGACTAACATCATGTGCAAAGAACCACCTGTCACACCTTTCTCCCTCTCTGCTTACTGCCTCTTCGAGATGCATTTCAGGAGATGTTCTTGTAGGCAAGCATCACATTGGTCTTGCTGAAGACTTGGCAGCAGACTCTCTGAGTCCTTTTGTCTGTGTAGGAAGCACAGCAATAGAAGGGCCTCGGGGAGGTGAAGCATATGGATAACTCTCATCTCCCTTAAACATCTGTTAGATGCTTTACCTATGACACAGTGTTCTTCGGTTGCAGGTCTAAGCCAGCTTTTTGTTTCAGTTCAGCAGTAACATGAGCCATATCATTTGCCTCAGAGATGCTGCAGCCACAATAGCAGAGGAAACACTAGTTTCTGCCCTGAGGGCACTGGTGGTATCAAATACAAATTCTAGTCTTTCTTCTCTTTTTTTTCTAGGGTCAGTTCAGGAAAAACTACATGTGATAACAAGCCAGTTCTCGCCCACCCCTGAGGAAGATACTGTGAGAGAAACTGTCAAAGCCACATAGTCACTTTTCCAGATTTGCCAACATTGTAAATAACCTTTTTGTGTGTTCTATGGCACCGGCTGCTGCCACTTATATTATAGCTAATATCACACTAATGGTTAGTAGCAATCAATGTGAATCAGTAATCATCATCAATATTAATCATTATTCTAATAATGGCATGATAATCTCTCTGGAGAGAATGCTGAACACCACATATGCATGCTGAGAAATCCAGTCTCATCCTCTGATGATTTGGCATCACAAAGTGTTTGTGTAAAGCTTTAAATATTCTGACTTTGTCCAGCAATTGCCTGGTCAGTGATGAACTTCAAATGGTAAGAAAGCTGTATTTGATCAGGCCTAAACCAAGCTGATTCAATTTTTTGGGTCCTGTGCAAGCAAAAAGTCAGAAGCAGTCTCGCTGATCCTGCATGTTTCTGGGAAGTGCTTAAATGCTGCTTGATTTTTGCTCGGCAGAAAGTGCGGTGCTGGAAATGTAAACCTTGCTGAGGGCAGAAGAGAACTTGGTCAGCTGTTGTTGTTCTGAACAAGTTGCTTTCCTGGTGAGGTGGGATTGTATTGGTGTTTTGGTTTGGATTTTGTTTTTTCTTTGTTTTGGGTTTTGTTGGTTTGGTTTGGGTTTGGTTTGGTTCGGTGTCTTTTGTGAGAGTGTGTTGTGGTGAAGTTACTGACTCAGCCATGATGGAGAGTTAAATACACTTCATTTAAAAGTCTGAGGACCGATACAGTTCTTCCTTTGACAGGAATAAATCAGAAGCAACTTTTCAGACATGCATGCAAGTATATCAACAGGCAACTGGTATAACTATGAAAAGAAATAAGCTTCCTTGTATTTTGCTCTATTATTTCTTCCGGCAGCTTCAAGAAGAGAGGTGCACTCAACATATTTCTAGAGAAGTGTGAAGACGCTGTTGAGCAAAAGGTAGCATTTTGGTTCCTTCATTATCACACTATCGCTTCTAAAACTTCATCTGCTTTATCAATGCTTAAGACTTGCAGTCAAAATCACATCAAAAGCCAGCAGCTAGAGACAGAAAAATTCCTATAAGAAATGGGACTGGCTGTAGATTCATCATCAGTGGCAACTTTTTAACTCAGCCTAAATGATGCTTTAAAGATTGCTGGCAGTCTAACAAGGAAAAAAAAGGCTTTGTCTGTGCTGCAGAGACAGTCAGGTCAAACTGCATTTGTGGTTTGTGGCTTCATTATTTATAAACATGCACTCTAACAGGAGAAGCCAATCAAAGAGGACTCAAGGGTGTAAGGCAAAATCCCTGAACAACTGAAAAAGAAATCTGATGGGAAAAGCTACAGATTTGTGGCTTTTCCATCATACTTATTTTTTCCTTTCGGTGTAGTTTGACCTGACAAAGTTCATCTGTCTCTGGGGCAGAGTATTCATTTTGTTTCATTTTGAGTATATTCACTGGGGGAGGTGGGGAAGAAAAGGTGCATGTAAACCTGAATTTCCTATAAGTGACAAGTTTTGTGTGAGTAACAAATGGTGTTCTCACACCAAATCTTGTTAGGCCAATAGCATTTCAAAATACAGCACTGATTCTTTCATTTTTTACATCTCAGCAAGTCATGGGGTTGTCCCTAGTGATCCCTGCTGGCGTGATTTCCCTTGGAATTACCTTTGAGCTCAGATTCAGAGTTTCCAGAGTTTGTGGTTTTGCCTAGGCCTGTCCGGCATTCCTCATGTACAGTGATTTTTCCTACCTACTGACTACCACTGACATCATCTCTCAGCCAGTGATTATCAGTGTAACAACACTGACTCATTTGTGTAGACTGTAGACACCATTCCCATGCTTTGGGTGGGTACAGCTTTCTTTTTTTAACCTCGATGGAACCTGTTGACTCCTTGATATTTGAGATCATATGATACGTTGGTGACATTTTACGTTGGTGACATTTGTTGAAGTTGTCCCCAGCACTCCCTCCACACAGAAGATTTTCTTCCTTTCTCAGCTGCAGCAGAAACATCAAAGCAGGAGTGAGTTAGCATGAGGAGACCCCCAGAAGTGATGGCAAAAGTAGTCCCATGGCAACAGTGATGTAACCATGAGGTATAGGAATCAGTGCAGGGCCTCCAGGTTTGTCTCAGGCTCTTGTGACTACAGGACTACTTTCAGGCACACCACATCAACAGTCAGTCCATAAGCTCTGCCTTTACATGCAACTCTGACATTTTGCAATTGCAACCTTCTGCCACTCTCTTCACATGACTTTTGATAGTGGCAAGTGTTCGTGTCAGTATGGTAGATTTTAGCATGTATCTTCTAAGGCATGGTTATGAAGCAAACCTGCAGAGTTGACTGCTTGAGGAAGTGTTTAACCTAATGGACAGCTACAAAGATTTTTGCTTGTTGCTGCCTGTACTTTTCATGGAAAATGTCTCAAACTCTGAGTGCAGGGTATGGAAAACAGACACAGGGACTGAAGAGGAAGCTCTGAACTAAAAGACAGTGTGCAAGGCTGCTGCAATGCGATTATCACAGCTCCACATTCCCTACTGTGTGTAGTGTGTGACACTGTCAGCCCAGCAGCTTGCTGCCTCTGCAACAGCACTGAGGCAGTATGAAGCACACAGCAGTGGTAGAGCATCCCACAACTTTCCACACCAAGGGAAAATCATGTGGCGTTCACATGATAAGAGCAGGTAGGTGATAGTTTCTGATGCCAAGTGTTTNGAGGGGTGAGGTTAGAGAAGCAGCTCAGCCAGTTCCCCAGCAGAAGTGCCGAGTGCCTTATCTGTGTTTTGCTTTTTGTTTTTATACATCTCAGCAAGCCTATGAGGGAAGTAGACATCACCATTGTTTTCCTTCCACAGCCTGTAATCTAATTCTTCTCACCAAAACATTCTAGCTAGCTTCAAACTAGCACACTGAATAATGATGTGAGCCAGTGGAGAGGTAACTCTCTGAGGCAACAGGCCAGCAGCAGGATGTGGGTGTCAGCTTTTCTCCTCTCTCCAAAGGAGGCTGCCAGGCTTGCGTCAATGCCTTCTTGTGTTGAAATGCAGAACTAGAACTGTTTACTTCGTAAGCAAAACCCCAGAGGATCCCTTCAAGTATATTTATGGCATGGTTCTAGAGTTAGGCTCTGATCTCCCAAACTGCTGGCAACTTGTTGACAATTATCCCCAGGTTTAGCTTTTTAAAGTTATTGATCTTTGTTTTTCCAAGCAAGACAAATGGAGGAAGATGGTTTATGAGTTTGAGGCAAAAAGAGGGATAGGAACTGAGATTCTTCCAAGGAGACTGGATGGTGGAGTCACCATCCCTGGACATGTTTAAAAGGAGACTGGATGAGGCAGTTAGTGCCATGGTTTAGTTAATTAGAAGGTATTAGATGATATATTGGACTTGATGATCTCAAAGGTCTTTGTATCTCTTTCCACTTATAAGAAAAACTTCTGTATCTTTGGTGTTGAAGTAGCTGTATATCCAGCTTCAGCTGGCACAAAATGATTCATCTCTTGGTACATTTTCTCTGTCAAGAAGTTTATGATAAATAGCACAAGCATCACATAGGTTTGCCCAAAATTCTGTAGCCTTGCTGTACACATGAGGCATGGATTCCAAAGCTGCAGGTTTATACATGTGACCTTTCGTTGCTGATGTAACCACATTGCATTTGGCTACCTAGATTGTACAACACATTAGCATCACTGGGGCAAATAACGTGTTCAGTCAGAGGCCTTAGAAGTAAGAGACTCTGCAGAGCATCTGAGAAAGCAGTACATTTGCTGTACTGTGTAAAACCTTTCCAGGTGAGCATAATTTGGAGGGATCACTTTATGTATTATTGTGGTTCTAATCTTGGTATCTGTCTTTGGGTCTGGGATAAACCAACCAGCAGTACAAAAGAAACAGCAGAATCTCCCAGACAACCTTAGCTCATCTCTGTCTTAGGAATTTCTACCAAATACCCTGATCACAGAAGCTACACATCTCTGGAACCCAACTCTTGAATTAAGTAATGGTGACATGACTCTGGGTATTGAGGGAAACAAACAGTTCTTCCACTCCAATTACTCTTCCTCTGTGCTTCCTCTACCCAGGTCTCTTGCTAAAACTGGGAGCATTGGGTCAGTCTGAAATTACACAGTGACACAGGATTTTTCCAGATGCTGAAAATAAATCTCTAGGTCCATAAGCAGTGCTGTGCATAGCCTCATAAATACCCTGTTATGATGGAAATTACTTTGCTGTATCTGTAGGAGCCTGGCTCTGCTGGTCTTTGTGGGTATTTCTTTTAAGAGGGAAAAACTGTGACACACATCATTTACAAGGACTTGTTGTGATAGAACAAGAGAGAATGGATTTAAGCTTGAGATGGGTAGGTTTAGACTACACATTAGAAAGGAATTCTTTGCAGTAAGAGTGGTGAGACACTGGAACAGGTTGCCCAGGGAGGCTGAGGATGGGCCCTCCCTAGAGGTGTTCAAGGCTAGGTTGGACGAAGCCTTGAGTACTCTGGTCTAGTGGTAGGTGTTCCGGTCCATGGAGGTCGGGGGGTGGAACTGGATGATCTTTAAGGTCACTTCCAACCCTAACCATTCTATGATCACTGTCTTTGTGCAGTGCCACCTGTCACTGGGGCTGCTTCTTATTGAAGATCTTTTCTGCTGTAGACTATTTCCTGTGAGCATAAGACTTGTTCTGATTTTCTTTAGCGCTTACTCTCAGCAGTGACGTTCTGCTGCTAGACTGAAATGAAGGGAGAAAAAGTAGTTTGCTGCAGAATGTGATATGGTCACTTGGTTTCTGTTAGCTTTTTAACTCTACTTTTAGAGCCAGAAATGTCTCAATGTTAATATTGGTGCCTTTAGCTTTATAGTCATCAGTGGAGCGATTACAAATAAGCATTTACGGACGTAATCTCACCTATGATTCAATCCCCCAAGGACATGCCTGTCTGACTTTGCTAACTCTAGAGGACACGTAGGCAAGCATCTAGGATGCAGATACATTGGCTGTGGAGCCTCTTTCAATTTTTGAGATACAAGAAATAGGTCATATTTTTTTCACCAGTGAAGGAGTGAAAAAAATGGAAAGAGATGAGAGGAGAAGCATATAAAGAGAGTAATTTCTATTTTTTGTTGTTGTTGTTGTTTGTTTCTTGGCATTTCTTTTCCTCAAAAAAATTACTTAACCCTGCACAGCCATAAGTAATTTATCAGAACATTATTCACCACATTATCACTCTGAGAGAGGCTATATATCCATGACAGCAGTAGGTAAAAAGTTTCCATATGTATCAATAAAATAAATTGTTTACCATGGTTATAAATGTTATCAGCACAATAATATAGAATTCTGTATATATAGTGTGTAGGTATATATGGATAATTAATATTTGGAGGTTAGACTAAAGATCCCATCCAACCCAAATAATTAAATAATGCTATCTAGATAGCTGTGCTTACTTTTATAAACACATGCTTTAACTCATCTGAGATTATTTGTTACTTTCACTTCATCTTTCTAGCAGCCAAATTTTATTTTCCCTTGTGGCAGAAAAGCAAACACCTCAGAAGTGCCTCCTTGACCTTTGTAGATCTCTTGTCTTTCTGTATCACAGTGTGGCTGTGTTTTTGGAATGGAATTGGACCACCTGACTGGGCACCTACCAACATCCCACTTCTTCCTTCTCTGTAGCCCATAGTACACTGCAGGCTCTCAGAAGTGAAGGTTACTGCCCTCCCCAGAGAGATCTGCTGCTCACCTGCTGCACCTTCATCCTGCCTACTTGCTACTCCCAGACAGTTCTTGCTTACTGATCACGTTTTTGTGCTGAGGTTTCCTGCAGCATTTCAAGACTTCTGCGTCTCACACATCTCCTTCAGGCAGGGAATGATGACCGATCTGTGCTGCTTGGAACTGCTTTTCTTGGCTCCTATTTTATCTAAAGCCACCTCTCCTCTTAACCTCCAAGTACATAGTTTATGGACTACTAAAAAATCAGGACCTGCACTTGGTGTTTGGGCTGATGATTTTCTGCCTTGGCTCATTTTTACCAAAGACAGCAAAGTGCAGCCTGCAAAATATATGAAGATAGACACATAGAAAGCAAAGCAAACTATTCTGCCTCCAACTGTGGCACGAATCAGAATGTCATAAGGATGAATCCAGTATTGAGGTTAGGGCATGGGGAAACATGTTTCAGACTTAGGAAATACAGTTTATGATGTAAAAAGAAGGTAATGAAGTCCTTTTTAAATTTCTTTCCCCAAGTTTTCCTTTATTAATGCTGAAATATTTTTCGGCAGGCCTTCACCCTCATTTGGTCTACAAGAGCCTTCAAGTACACCTGGCTCAAATAAGAAATAGTAGTCCTTACTCAATAGATTTTAGTCTGAAGAGTCAATAGTTCAATTGCATTGAAAAGTGCAATGAAAGAGGTCATGGTACACTGAAAGGTGCAATGAAAGAGATCATGGAAGTTCACTCTTCATTTTCAACAGATGCTGTTTAGAAAGTTGGGCGTGGGGCGCTTTCAGCTGCTGCCTGGTTTAACTGAGTTCATCAGGAAAGATTTAACCAACCCATTGGCACTGATTAATCAAACAACCCTCTTGCCAAGTCCTTGTAAAATATCAGAGAAGGTGTGCAATGTGTCTGATTAGTTCTTGTTTATACTTGGTTTTGCTACCAGAGGCTTATTTTTTTACAGTTTTTCATTGCAGTGTTATATATTTCACACCTCTTAAGTGGGGAAAATAAATCATAGTTCATGTTCTTGTCTTCCACTATTACAAATGAGTTTAAGCCAAAGGATAGGAGACATGTTTCATGTTTGTGAGACAGAATGCATTAGGTATCATAATATCCAGAGGAAGGGATATGTACAGGAGAAGATGATGGCTGGGAAGAGGGAATGAGCAGTGTCTTACACTTCAGGAGCAAGAGCCAGAGCATACTAGTGGCCCCTGTTCACACAGTCATCCCACACATGAAACCTGTATTGGAGAAGAACTGGAAGAGCTTGTTACATGCTTTGGCTATGAGATGGGGTGAGAAAATGAAGACCCAAATCTGGGCAGCTGTCACAGAAGAGAATGTGGCCTCTGAACCAATCACTATCAAGCATTATATGAAACTCAAATGCACTGATTACCTTAGAAAGTCTCCCTTCAGCATGCATTCTGCCTTAATGAACTTTGGCTTTGGTTCCTATACAAGTTCACCTTTTACATTACATTCCAAGGTACTGCTAGAGAAACACTGTTATCTGCCACCCTGGTACTGTTCTTGTTCCTTGTGACGTGCAGGTCATGAATGCTGTGTCAGTTCACCAATCGCTGCCTAAGCATTTCATGGCCGATTTCCACTGTGATGAGATCAATGGGCTGAGGCAAATCATATGGGCTCCAACAAGGCAAGGGCAGGGTCCTGCACTTGGGACACCACAATCCCATTCAACACTACAGGCCTGGGGTAGAACAACTGAAGAGCTGCTTGGCAGACTGAGACTTGGGAGTGTTGGTCAACAGCCAGCTAAATGTGAGCCAGCAGTGTGCCCAGGTGGCCGAGAAGGCCAATAGTATCCTGGCCTGTATCAGAAACAGCATGGCCAGCAGAACCAGAAGGGTGATTGCCCTGCTGTACTCATCACTGGTGAGGCTGCAGCTTGAATTCTGTGTTAAGTATAAGAGAGACATTGAGGTGCTAGAGCATGACCAGAGAAGGGGAGCGAAGCTGGGGGAAGGTCTAGGGAACAAGTCTTAGAGGAGCACTGAGGGAGACAGGATTTTTTAAGTCTGATGAAAAGTAGGGTGAGGGGAGACCTTATTGCTCTCTACAGCTACCTGAAAGGAGGTTGTAAAAAGGTGGGTGTTGGACTCTCCCTACAAGCCACAACTGATAGGACATGAGAAAATGGAATCAAGTTATGTCAGGGGCAGGTTTAGTTTAGACATTAGGAAAAACTGCTATGCCAAATGGGTTATCAAAGACTAGAAAAAGCTGCCCAGAGAAGTGGTTGAACCACCATTCCCAGGTGTACTAAAAAGCCATCTAGAGGTGCCACTCAAGGGCATAGTGTAGTAGTGATTCTGTGATTCTGTGAGTGAGTAAAAACAGACATCCCACAAATCCCCCTCAACTGTGTAAATTTTCCTTTTCCCCCTGTCCCCACGTGACTAGTGAAGGACCTCACACAGGGAATGACTTGAAGTCTTTGACCAAGGCATCTACTGGTCCTTCCTGTATCACCCATCTCTATCCCCATGCCCACAGACCCACTGCATGCTCACCAGTCTGACACCCACTTCCACAGAGAAATGTCCCTCCCAGGCAGTGCCCTGGTAGTCCTTTGCCCTAGGCTCTCTACACTTCTCTTTGACTTGTAGTATATTAAATACACTTTCCTCACCTTCATTTTCTGACACAACCTTTCTTGTGAAGTTACTCTACATTTCTCAGTTACCATCTAGAGTGGGGAAACACAACTTTCACTGCACTTGCTCTATTTTGGTGTGGTTAGGAGAAAAGCCTGACTAAGAGGTAATACCTGTAAACCTGATGTCTGTGCTGCTGGTTTCTGGAATTTTCTCCAAAAAAGCTAGCCACTCAGATGGTAAAAAAAACATGTAAATCTATCTGTGAGAACTCGTCTGGAAAACTAGACTGCTGAGAATAGCCAGTGGTGTGTTCTCCTACAGACATTTGTGTTATCACAGTATCACAGTATTATCAAGGTTGGAAGAGACCTCACAGATCATCAAGTCCAACCCATTACCACAGAGCTCGAGGCTAGACCATGGCACCAAGTGCCACGTCCAATCCTGCCTTGAACAGCTCCAGGGACGGCGACTCCACCACCTCCCTGGGCAGCCCATTCCAGTAGCCAATGACTCTCTCAGTGAACAACCTTCTCCTCACCTCAAGCCTGTTGTATCATGCTAGGGTTTTCTTGCATGACATTAGGGAAACTGCTGTGTTGTCACCACAGTGAAGAATCCTCCTCCACCACCACCTTCTAGCACTGGCTGTGCCGCTGTGGCAGAGTCAAATCTCAGAGCTGATTTGTTTCTTTCATTTCCTCCCTTAATTTCCCAAACCATTCTGTTACCTCTGTGATTCTGAAGGGCATGAGTGACAGCATGTATTATATCATTTGACATTGGCATCAGCAGAAGTTACTTTTTTTTTCTTCAGCTATTAAATGCATGATTTCTCATCAGTTTTCCTTATCACTCAAGTTACTTGACATCAGCCAAAGTTTTGTTACTTGCCAATTGCCATTTTTTTCTTTCCTTTTAAATGGTTGGTGAATTTTTCCACCATCATTTTTCTTTATGATAGCCACTGTTCTCAGAACACCCAGGCTGTCAACAAATTGCATGTTTCTATGATCTTTTGCAATGATGAAAAGCAACTTTTTAAAGTTGCTGAACACATTTAGTTAAGGCCCTAGCCCAAGTTTCAGCAAGTCTGAGTTCAGGTCCTGCTTGTGGTGCAGATTCCCTGGAAAGGGACAGTGGGCATTCTGCCCAATGATGATGGTGTTATAGCTGGGGACAGATGATAACTTTAACCCCTTGCTTCCTTATCTCTCAGGCCATCAACCTTTCAGATGGCCTGGTTTAAATCATGGTGACTCTGCAGGTGATATAGGAGGAGCTCCATTGCCCATGCAGGCAGCTGGGAGCAGCAGTCTGAGGAGCTCTGCTAAGCTCAGATACCTTCTTTGAAATCTGGCAGATTTCACTTTTTGTCCCTCTCTTTAAGAAAGGTGTTGAGGTGCTTGAATGTGTCCAGAGAAAGACAACAAGGCTGGTGAGGGGGCTGGAGCACAAGCACTATGAGGAGCAGCTAAGGGAGCTGGGGTTCAGCCTGGAGAAGAGGAGGCTCAGGGGAGTGCCTTATTGCTCTCAATAAATACCTGAAAGGAGGTTGTAGCCAGGCAGGAGTTGGTCTCTTCTGCCAGGCAACTGGTGACAGAACAAGAGGACACAGCCTTAAAATGTGCCAGGGCAGGTTTAGGCTGGACATTAGGAAGAAGTTCCTCACAGAAAGAGTGATTGCCCATTGGAATGGGCTGCCCAGGGAGGTGATGGAGTCACCATCCCTGGAGGTGTTTGAAAGGAGGCTGGATGAGGCACTTAGTGCCATGGTTTAGTTAATGAGATGGTGTTGGGTGATAGATTGGACTCAATGTTCTCGAAAGTCTTTTCCAACCTGGTTCATTCTGTGAGCATAGTGATTTACCGTTGGTGGAGTCTCCCTCTCTGGAGATACTCAAAACCTGCCTGGACTCATTCCTCTGTGATCTGGTATAGGTGATCCTGCTCTGGCAGGGGGGATTGGTCTAGATGATCTTTCGAGGTCCCTTCCAGCCTCTGACATTCTGTGTGATTCTGTAAGTCACAATACAGGTTGCATGAAGGCTGTTGTCAGCTTCATCTCCTTGCTCTTTGTGTGACTAAACAAGCAATTTGCCATGTGATGCTAACAACTGATGAACTCCAGCAGCCTCATCATTTTTCATCTGAGTTATCACAGAATCACAGAATCAGTCAGGGTTGGAAGGGACCACAAGGATCATCTAGTTCTAACCCCCCTGCCATGGGCAGGGACACCCTACCCTAGATCAGGCTGGCCAGAGCCCCAACCAGCCTGGCCTTAAACACCTCCAGGGATGAGGCCTCAACTATCTCCCTGGCCAACCTATTCCAGCCTCTCACCACTCTCATGCTGAAGAACTTCCTCCTCATGTCCAGTCTGAACCTACCCATCTCCAGTTTTGCTCCATTCTCCCTAGTCCTGTCACTCCCTGATAGTCTAAAAAGTCCCTCCCCAGCTTTTTTGTAGGCTCCCTTCAGATACTGAAAGGCCACAATAAGGTCACCTTGGAACCTCCTCTTCTCCAGACTGAACAGCCCCAACTCTTTCAGTCTGTCCTTGTGCTAGTTTGAAGCTAGCTAGAATGTTTTGGTGAGAGGGACTGGATCATAGGCTATGAAGTGAAAGCAATGATGATGTCTACTTTGCTCACAGTCTTGCTGAGATGTGTAAAAAAGGAAAAGCAAAACATAGATAAAGACACTTCGATCTCCACTTCACTCTGGGCTTTGCTCTCGATACTTCACCTGCTGGGGAGCTGAGGCTGCTGGCTGAACTCCATCTTACTCTCTAACCTCACCCTCCATTTGCTTTTGGCTGATTTCACCTTTGCTTCTTAATCCCCCTGGCCAAACCTCCATTNACATCCACATCATTCCTGTAATAGGGGCTCCGGAACTGGGCACAGTACTTCTGATGCTTGTCTCACCAGAGCAGAGTAGAGAGGTAGAATCACCTCCCTCGATCTGCTGGCCGCACTTCTCCCAACGCAGCCCAGGATCTGGTTGGCCCTCCTGGCTGCACACTGCTGGCTCATGTTGAGCTTCTCATGTTCTAGCTCCACTGAGTTCATAAACAAATAATTAACCAAGCTCTTTGAGCTACCTGTTGGAATGTAATGTCCATGCTTTGAAAAGTAATTATGTAGTTTGTATCTTAACTCTATGTGCTGGTTTGAGACTAATTGAAATATTTTGCTGAGGGAAATTAAATCCTTATCTGTGAGAAGAAAGAAAAAAGAACAACATATATCCTATATCACTCATTCTCCTCTTCCTCCTCCTCTTCTCCGCTTCCCAAATCAGAGTCATGGAAAAAAAGGCAAAACAAACAAATAAAAACGAAACAAAACAAAATATTAAAAAAAAACACCAACCCCAAACAAACCAACCAAACAAAAAAAACCAAAACAGAGCTGTCCAAGGGGATTTTGGTACAGAACAACTCTGTTTAACTCACTCCAATTTTTTGCCAACATTAACCACTGTACTGTCTTTGAGCATTGGTTTTATAGGAGATACCTGACCTTTGCTAATCAGAGAGAAACACAAAAATAATGTCCTTTTATGTGGATTCTCATTCAGAGTGAATTCGAGAGTAATTTAATGTTTCTTTCTTGTTACACAGATATTTCTCTCAGTGATAAAATTAATTGTTTTTCTATTCTGGTAATATTCCCATTCACTTCCTTAAGCTGCAGTTGTTTATCACCTTCTATTCTCTATACACATGTCCTCTTCCCTTGTTTATTTGTTTCTCTGCTGGGGCTTCAGTAGGTCTGAATGGCCATTGCTTTAGGACTACTGTGTAACTCATAAAAGCCAAATTTAAACAGCTAAAGTGTATTTCATGCTCCTGACAGTTGAGGCTGGAAGTATAATATTTACATTTTTACATTGTATTAAATAATACTAATTAAACTAATTATTCTGTTAAGCTCTGTTCAGGATGTTTTTGCCTTTCATAGATCTTCATGATTTCTATGAATAGTCACCCAGTTTCAAGAAACATTGGAAAGGAGACTGCAAGTTGATGAAGGTATTTGTGATTTGGGGAGGACTTGTGACCATGCAAATGCTGCAGTCACTATGGTTTGTCTGGTTAAAATATCAGATTAGGGTTAACTGAGGCTATTCTTCAAAAATCTCTGTGTGTGACTTGGGTACAATTACATAATTTCATTCCAGGAATGGAGATGAAATGCCTAGGAAAAAAATGGCTTATTGATGCCCTTTTGCAACCATACCAACTCCCTTCAGATACTAGAGGGGTTGGCAGATGTCAGCCTACAGGAGAGAGCAAACAAGAAGAGTTTAAGCATATACACAGCAGCTAGGCTCTAAATATTTCTGGTTTGAGTTTGTTTACCAGCATTACAACATGACTCCTTTCGTCCTATGTGAATGATTATCCAAAAGAACACAAGCCATAGAAGTACCTATCAGCATGCAAACATCTCTAGTTTGCTTATTCTTATCTTGAGCAGATTAATAAGTAATCTCATAGGTCACCAGGAATAGGAAGGTGCTATTGGCTAATTTCATCCATATGCTTTGTATAACAGCATATAAATAAGCACGGACTTATAGGTCCAACATCAGGCTCTTCTGGCACCTCCCTTCCTGAGCCCACCATGGAGCTCCTGGGAACGACCACTGTTTTCTTGCTGGTCTGTGTCTCGTGCATTCTCCTTGCCACATGGAGGAGGATGTCGCAAAAAGGGAAGCAACCCCCAGGTCCCATCGCACTCCCCGTTATTGGAAACGTGCTCCAGCTGAACCCATGGAACTTGACTGCAAGCTTGACCGAGGTAAGGGACTGTCTCTCTTCTTTCCTGTGATGTCTTCATTGCATATAAAACTAGGTCTAGCCTAGACCTTCTCAGCTTAATCCACAAGCTGAATTTACATTGACCAAATGTCAGACTCAAATACAAACAAAAGGTTTCTCAAAAATACATGCTTATAAAATCTATACATTGCAATAATCTACACCTCAGTCTATATATTGCAAGTGTAAGTCTATATATTTGCAATAATAATACCAATGACGAATGCTGTGTTGACCTCATGGTAGTACTGCAATTTGCAGTGGATTTGCCATCAAGACATTAATGTTATTGCAGTACTCACTATCCTCCTGCTGTGTCCATGCTGGCAACACAACTTGGCCCTTTCTGAGGAGGGTCCTTCTTCATTTTGCTGCTTCTGCTCCCTAGAATATTCTGCAAACAGAAGTAACAAGCAATGGGATAGAAGCAAAACAATTTGGAGGTGAACTGTGCTGTCCATTCCTTTCCCTGACTGTTGTCACTCATCTTGCCAAAAGAATCCTATGTGTTACAAGGCCTGGGAGGCAACAGGTGAAATGAGTTCATCTGGTTTGCCTGTTCAGACACAGACACACACATACCCACATGAGCCCCTTCTTGCCTTGATGCTTGTGAACAGAGGATGATGAGCACACTCAGGCATTCTGCTATTCTGCCTTGTTTCAGAGCACTAGGTGATTTCATTTCCCAGTATGAATGAATAAATAAAGGATTAGAGTTTGATCTTTAAAAGTGAACATGAGAAGAAGTGTTTCAGGTCAGAGCAAGCAGCTCAAGAACCTTGTTGTAACTGCAGCTAAAAGCTGATTCCTAGGAAAGAGTGTATGATTAGTGTGCAAGGGTTCAGTGACTCTCCTCTGATGTATTTGATCAGTTTCCAGAGATATGTGGACCAGGAGACTTTAGACAGTTGTGATATGTTTATACTTAAAAGCACTTTGGGCCATTGCTTCCATACTGTATATAATTGCTTTTTGAGCCAGTGCAAATTCTTTTTCACTATTCCTGGTAGAAAAGCGGGACTCTCGCCAGCTCTACAAAGAACTATTTTGTTTTCTGGGATTTGGACGTGAAACCTCAGCATTTCCATCTACACCCCCTATTTCTTGTACAATTCCTTCATTCCCTAGCTGTAATTCATGCTTAAAAGATCTCTGCACTGGCTAATGAATACAATGTCTCAGCAACGGTGGGACAATGGCACATCACCTGTTAGACATCTCTGCTACAAATTTCTTTTCACATGAGTAACATTCAGACATGTCATTCTTCACGGTCCTCTTTCCTACAGCTCAGCAAGAAGTATGGTCCTGTCTTCATGGTTAATTTAGGCCCACAAAAGATTGTGGTGCTGTATGGCTATGATGTTGTGAAAGAAGCTCTGATTGATCAGGCAGATACCTTCAGTGGAAGAGGCATTCTACCATTGATTAAAAAACTATTCCGTGGCACAGGTACATCCCTTCTAATGTTAACTTACGAAGCTGATGCTTTCAGTGCTCCAGGAGCACAGCTGAGAGGGCAAGGGTGGAGGGAATGGTGGATTTCATTTACTACTTTCATGCATACAAAGTAGCAATAAAAGACTAAAAGCTCAACTCATTACTTGAACTTTTGAGTAAATCGGACTCCTAGAGAACTGTTTAAGGTCCTAGGCTGGCTTCAACGAGTGTCTATTTTCATCTTGCTTCAAATTCTGGCTAAAATTTTCTTCATTAAATATGCCCCTAAGTTCTTAAATTCATTCTTCCTTTTATGAAAACATTGACAATACACTTACAGCTAAGGAACCAGCAAAAGGTAAGTCTACAGCACAATAGATAGGCCGCCCCATTAAAAACCACATTCAAGATTAGACCCTGAGCAGGACACCATGGCAGTTCCCAGGATGGCATTTATCTGGTAAATACTACCAATTCCATGATACTATCACATATTTTTAACAGTGTTTTTAATAACAATATGCTGTGTGAAAAAAATTTGAGAAGTTATGTGCTTGTGGCCAAGATCAATCCAGTACCAGCGTTGGCTTCTTATTTTCATCCTAACATAGTTTTTCTGCAAATAAACTCAGTTTTACTGAAAGTGCTGTGGCAGATGGATCAAATTTGTCACCTTCAGAACTACAGAGAAGTTATGGGTTTGGGCATTTAGCAGTTACAGTACAACTCCACAGAGAGGAGTGTCTGTGTCTTTTCACATTGAGTACTTACTTCATGTGTAGCTCCCATTCAGGGGAAGAATAAAACATCTTTTTCCTCACAGAAGTCTATTTTTCCTTCCTGTGTCAGGTATTGTGACCAGCAATGGGGAGACCTGGAGGCAGCTCCGACGGTTTACACTCACGACCCTGCGAGATTTTGGGATGGGGAAGAAGAGCATTGAGGAGCGAATCCAGGAAGAAGCCCAATTTTTGGTGGAGAGGATCAGGAACACAAATGGTAGGATATGGACTTCATGCCTGCTAGCACATGCTGTGTATTCGCAAGAAGACAGTGAGAGCTATAGGGCTGTTTCACCAATCTACAGCCCAAGAAGTGAGAATGTGGTTCCTATTTCTGCTCCCTAACCCAACAGGCAAAGCTATCACTTTTGAGAATGGGTCAGTTAAAGGCACTGTGGCTGTAAGGAGTGATAAGTACAGGAGCCTGGTGTTGGAAATCATCCTTTAACCAGTTCTGCTTGAGGAACAAGACAGTAAGGGGCAAACGAAATGTCCTGATGCCAAAGCTAAGACTTTGGTGGAATTCAACCACAGAGACAGGGCTAAGCACTGCCACGTACTTCTGTGCTTCATCTCCTGCAGCTTGAAATAAATGGGCCCTGGAGAAGTGGGTGACCAGAGAAACAATTTACATCTGTAAAATGTAAATTTATCTCCAGTCCACCTGAACACTAAATAATGCCTCCCAGTACTGGTGGGAGCATGAAATGGGAACAGGGATTATAAACAGCTTTTGAAGTCAGGGCATAAGGTAACCCCCTTGGTTGCAACTTATAAAATCATCTTCTAGTAGTATATAAGAATGTTACTTCTAAGTGCTTCCCTTAAAAGTGGCACAGTATAAGCCTAGACCACAGGCTTCCTTTCCATGTTCCAGCCTTAAGTGTGGGCTTATTCTGCTAGGAGGAAATAGAAGATGGATCTAAAATAGTGCTGAAGCATCACTGCTTTCCATGACTCACTAGAAAATTCAGTCTGGCTTCATAGATAAGCATTCCTGCAACCAACCAGAGGAAAGTCTCTTACCTGCATTGCTCTCTTCTGTTCACTAGCATGATAGTGTTGTATTTCCTATGCCCTACTGCAAGCCTCCCTCTCCAGCTCACCTTTTTATGTCATCTTTTATGGTGTACTAAAAGATTTTGTAAGCAACCTACATACAACCAAAAAGTACAATTAATGCATAGAATAAATAGCTAGGAGTTGTAATCTACTAAGCTCAGCATTACTATACTCCCTGCCTCTGAAGAGACATCTGCTGAGTCTTCAATGGCCAAGGAGCCATCAGTTGGACAGAGAAGGGATTGTGCCATTACTCCTTGAAATGAGCTAGTCCTCAATGCTGACAAGTTACCACTTTGTGACTCCTTGTTTTTTTTCTAGGATTTTATACCTTTTTGTGTTGTTCTTTCTTCTATTGAAACTCTGAGATGCATCCTGTCAGTGTCTGGAATAATACTTTTTCTTTCTGAGGTCAAATTTTGCTATTTTTCCCCTCATGCTGTAGGAGCTTAGAAGCTTATGCTGATGTGTTATCAAAACTAGGCTTTGCTTACAGTTAGTCAAACCTTTAGGAGACGGTTATCTAGCTGAGGTTGTGCTAATACAGCTCATAAACAGGTGTAACAACCAAGTGGCATGGCTCAGGCAAAGTCTTTGTGGTTTAAATGGGTTTTGGTGGGAATGTTTAGGCCATTTCTAACAAACAGTCTATAAGGCAAACAGGCATGTGTCAGCTGGAGAGGAACAAATGTGCTCAGACCAGTGTTCTGCTGAGAACGGGACAAAAGAGATACTTAAAGCAGTCATACACATTAAATTAGCTCTCTTTAACTAGATAGGTAAGAGTAAATTGGGTAGGCCCTTCACCATCCTTTCAACAGAGTGTAAAACACCAGATCTCAAGAGATGTAAAGCTTGTAGTGTCAGAAGAGACACCACTGGAAATATTGCAAGAAAAATACCTTTTATGTTGTTGCAGAGCGACCCTTCAACCCTGGCAACTATCTAGTCCATGCTGTTTCCAATATCATCTGCTCTGTCATCTTTGGGGATCGGTTTGACTATGAGGACAAGAAATTTCTAACTTTAATTGATTTGCTAGATGAAAACAACAAGCTCCAGGTCTCTCTACACCCACAGGTAGGTAGTGTGGGAAAAATTTTCTCCCTAGCGGGCATGAGCTGTAAACAACAGAGCTCATGCTGGGAAACTGTCCTTGGGCTGTCTTGGGCTCAGGAAACCAAGCTGTAAATAATGAGCACCCCACACACAGCTGCAGGGGGCTGAGCTTGCCATCCTGCAGGGGTGGGCATCAGCCATTGTTGGTTCTGTGTGCCCTATCTCTACCTTGCACATAACTTTAAGCCAATCCGACAGAACCACGCTGGCAGTAGCCTGTCAGAGGGTATAAATTGTGCTGTGCTGCAAATAAACTTTGGAGTCTATTCTATCAACTCATATTGAGTGTTGCCTCTTGCTCCCCTCCTCCCTGGGGCCTGAACCCTGTCGGTATTGCTGGACCGATCCCTCGCGGGCGAAACTTTCCGGCAATGTAGAATATTAATAATTTTGTTAAGAAATTATTTTATTAGTGAGCATTTATTAATGTTATTGATTTTTAACTCGAGTGGATTTTTATGAACTTTGGAGACATTTTCTGAAATCCCAAAAGGCAGTTAGATAACCAATTCCCATTGTTTTTTCTTAACCTTATGGAATTGCCAGTGTATATCCAAAGGACATGACTGTAAAAGTTGTTCAAAGGAAGTCTATCCCTGAATGCAGTAAAAATGTAAAGGCATTAAAATCTAGTTGAATAATAATACAAATCAGCATCCACAATAATCTGAATGTGCTTTTCCACCATTTTATTTTTACAGATATACAATTTCTTCCCAACTCTCATGGACCACTTACCTGGGCCTCATCAGAGACTGATAGAAAATACTGAAACAATTAATAACTTTGTTTTAGACATCATAGCACAACACCAGAAAACCCTGGATCCCACTTGTCCTCGAGATTATATTGATGCTTTCCTTAACAAAATGGAACAGGTAATGCAAGAACAAGAGATTTGTTGGATTATAAGAAAATCACTGCTTGAATCACAGCTTCTTTTCAATTGTGTGGGCTTTTGCAAATACAGAAGGCAACTTTCTTTTCTTGGCACATCAATTTCATTCTTATCTCCCCATTTTCTTACTGGAGATTTTTAAACACAGAATTAACAGCTCTAGCCCAAGTTAGGAGAGCTGAAAACCAGCCTGATTGACATAATTTAATGCTCCTACTACATTAAAGAAGCTTCACAATATTATTTAGTAAAAGTACCATAAATGCTGGGATTTTGGATCTCCTTAGCTTTGTCATTCAAAACATTCTGTCTTCCAGGAGAAAGGAAATGCTCACTCAGAATTCACCGTTGAGACCTTGAGCAGAACCACAATCGACTTGTTCCTTGCAGGAACAGGGACTACTAGCATCACACTGAGATATGGAATTGTGATCCTCCAGAAATACCCAGAGATAGTAGGTAATACAAGAGAAAATAAACAATTGAAAACTTTTTAATAGGTCATAGGATCAGTCTGGACAATTCCTGTTACTACCACATGTAGCACTGGTCTGCTAACTAAGGAAACGTATTTGCAGTGTGGAAATGTGTACTGGTCTCAGGGACCAATACAACTCACAGGGAGATGTTAGTGCTAAGTACATTCTTATATACCTGATGCATTAAAAGCAAATGGGGAGAGGTTCAGGTGAACAGATGGGGGATCTGTCCATTCAACACTTATTTATTTGTTTCCTAATAGAGAAAGTTCAAAAAGAGATTGACTCTGTAATTGGCCGAGATCGAAGTCCCTCTATGGCAGATCGGAGTCGGATGCCCTACACAGATGCTGTGGTCCATGAAATCCAGAGATTCATTGATTTCCTTCCAATTAATGTCCCACATGCTGTGACCAAAGACACCGAGTTCAGAGGCTATTTCATCCCCAAGGTCTGTTCCACTGTGTCTGAGAAAGATCACTGTCTCTTGAAAACAACAATGCGTGCTATTCCCCTTATTTTTTTTGTTTGTTAGTTTGTTTTAAACTTTATTTATTTTCAAAACCACTGAAATGTGATATAGAATTGAAATAATTCTGCTTAGAAGGGGATTCCAGAAGTTATTGAGTCCAATACCCTTTTATTTGACCAAAACATAAACCCACAAAAAAAGCAATTATACTTCATCCTCTATGGGAAGAGGGAAATGGAGCTTTCTTTTTTTTGTTTGTTTTTTTTTTTTAATGTAAATGTAAGCAATCAAATTTCTAATTTATTTGGAAGCAATATGGAAAAATGCTCTAATCAGAGTCACCATTAAAATTCATTTTAAAGGATCTTTGCCATACCAAAGGTACACATTTTTATTCATGAACTGCTCATTTTAAACTGATTAAACTTTGACTACCCTTCTATTCAGCTCTGAGAACTTCTTAATGTCACTTTTGGTGTAGCAAGCCTCCATTTTAACTTTCTTCTCCTCTCTTTGTTAATTCAGGACACTGTAATATTCCCTATGCTGCATCCTGTCCTACATGATAGCAAGGAATTTCCAAATCCAGACAAATTTGATCCAGGACATTTCTTGAACGCAGATGGTACCTTTAAGAAGAGTGACTATTTCATGCCATTTTCTGCAGGTAAGACTTCTTTCCCTTTCAGATCCTAGGCCTATCTTGTCCTAGAACCTCTCTGAAGATTTTAGTGGTTCCATCACCACAATCTGTACAGTCATGTCTGGTGAGGTGCTAGTTAACCTCTGGGGACCTCTAACCCCTGTACTAGAGTTTCATTTGACTTCCTCTTTTAATAATCACAAAAGTTCCTCAAATGCTTTTGAAAAGATGCCACTCAGTCGTGCAACTTCTCTCTGCCCAAACTTACCATCCAATAGCCACAAAAGCAAAATGTAAGAAGTAGAAGCCTTCAAACTGCCTTTGCCCACTGAGCACTCCCATTGTTACAGACACTTAGCTGCTAGTTTCATTCATTTCCTTCCCCAAAACGCTGCAGTGCTGCCTGTCCATTCTGGGACGTTTGAACTTCGTTAGAGCAGTGGTTAAAATCAGTAAAAGACTACAGCCACCTCACTCCAGACTACAGTCACCTCACTTCAGACTACAGCCACCTCACTCCAGACTACAGCCACCACACTACAGCCACCTCACTCCAGACTACAGCCACCTCACTCCAGACTACAGTCACCTCACTTCAGACTACAGCCACCTCACTCCAGACTACAGTCACCTCACTTCAGACTACAGCCACCTCACTCCAGACTACAGCCACCTCACTCCAGACTACAGTCACCTCACTTCAGACTACAGCCACCTCACTCCAGACTACAGCCACCTCACTTTTTAATTTTTGCTTGCAGGAAAACGCGTCTGTGCAGGAGAAGGTCTGGCCCGGATGGAGTTATTCATATTTTTGACAGCCATCCTGCAGAACTTCACTCTGAAATCCGCTGTAGACTGCAAGGACGTTGACCTTTCCCCTGTAATCAGCATTCTTGCAAATATGCCCCGATCTTATGACGTCTCTTTTCTTCCACGTTAGCCAAGTGAAGACAGTTGCCACCTGCCAACCTCATGAACATTCTGGTCGAATGGCAGCCATTTCACAATCTGATGAGTCTGAAACACTCAGACCATTTGCTACATACTTTATGGAAAGAAAATTGATGGTACTTTCATAATCTTCACAGCCAAGTCTCAACAGAGACAGAGTAGGCAAGCTGCACAGGGAAGAAGACAGTTCCCTGTACAAAATTATACAGGCTCTCTGCACCTACCTCACTTAGATCAAATTCCTATCTGGCTCTTGACATACAGATATCTCAGTGATTGTAGACTAGTGCTCTTAGAGCCCTCTTGCTGGTGCTTGATGCTCTCATCAGGAACAGGCAATTGTAACCCAGGGTTTACAGACTCTGCTTGAGGCACCTCTCTCCTCTGTATTTTCAGTTTGTTTGTGATCTGTTTGTAAAGGTAAGCATACAACAGTGGGTTTGTTGTGGGTTTTTTTGTTGTTATATGATCATCTACTGTATTTTTGCCCCAATACATATTGTGTCCTATGGTGGGAATGGATTTTAGTGATAAATGGGCAGATGTCCTGTGTGACTATAATGAATGTTTGTGAAATTAAAATTTATATTGTGAAATAAAGTAGTAGTCCACTGAATTGCTGTTTTTGTGAGATCCTAGAAGAACATTTTTTAGTGACAAGCCTGCCTACAGAAAGCTTATACTCCCGGATGTCTTCCAAGGCTTGTATATGTCTGACTGCTTATTTCAGTCATCTATATGAAATGTATTATGGCCTGAAGACTCACCTAGCCAATGACTTATAAACCTTCCACTCTCAGGAGGAGAAGACTGTATTGACCCTACAAGACCTACCAGAACCCCAACAGTAGTTCCAGATCTGCCCATTGTGGCAGAAGAGGACAAGTTAAATAATACTGGAATCTCCCCAGTGCCATTCACTAGATGAACAACAGCTCACATTTTTCTGATGATGCACATAAAGTTCATTGCAGATAAAAAAAGCCTACATGAGTTGTTGAGCATACACATACAGACGCAGGACCGGCATTTCCCAACTTGATCACATTCTCTGGAATGGATAATTTATAGTGATTACAGCAAAGACAGAAAGCTCAATCTGTGCTACATGGAAAAAGGCACCAACTCTATTAGCACATCAGTAACTGTTTATGTGAAACAAACACACCTTCTTTCCTTTCCAAATATTAATAATCTAGATATACCATGAGGTGTGGCATGGCATTGCACAGGCAAAAGCCACAAATGTCACAGAATCATGGAAATATGAAGAAAGACATATGGTACATATTACTACGTACCAAAGCAGATCACTACTACAGATTTTCTCACCAGACAAAAAGAAAGCACTCCACGCTTCCTTTTCAGCTGTGCCATGACTAAATCAAATGGCTTTAGAACAACTTTCCTGTTCCAGATGTATTCCTCCATGCTGAAAAGTCAAGGCGGCAATCAGTGCAAATCGGCAAGAAAAGCCCTTTAGTTCCAAAGACTCCACCACAATATGCACTAAGCTTTGAGTTTAGAAGAGGGCTAAAGCCATGTCCTAGAAGCATCCCTCTGTGTCACCTGTGGTACAAAAAGTTGTATTTAAAAGAGAAAGACATTAAAACAGTGGTTTTATCCACAGCTGTTAATGTTCATAGAATCATAGAATGGCTTAGGTTGGAAGGGACCTCAAGGATCATCCAGCTCCAACCCCCTGCCTTAGGCAGGGACACCTCCCACTAGAGCAGGTTGCTCAAGGCCTCATCCAGCCTGGCCTTAAATGCCTCCAGGGAGGAAGCATCCACAACCTCCCTGGGCAACCCGTTCCAGTGTCTTACCACCCTCACTGTAAAGAACTTCTTCCTAACATCCAGTCTAAATCTCCCCTCCTCCAGCTTAAACCCATTACCCCTCATCCTGACATTACTAGACCTTGTAAATAGTCCCTCCCCAGCCTTCCTGTAGGCTCCCTTCAGATACTGGAAAGCCACTGTAAGGTCTTCTCGAAGCCTTCTCTTCTCCAGGCTGAAGAGCCCCAACTCTCTCAGCCTGTCCTCATAGCAGAGGTGCTCCAGCCCTCTGATCATCTTCGTGGCTCTCCTCTGAACTCACTCCAGCAGTTCCATGTCCCTCTTGGGCTGGGGGCTCCAGAACTGCACACAGTACTCCAGGTGGGGTCTGACGAGAGCAGAGCAAAGGGGGAGAATCACCTCCCTTGCCCTGCTGGCCACACCTCTCTTGATGCAGCCCAGCACAAGGTTGGCTGTCTGGGCTGCATGTGCACACTGCCAGCTCATGTTGAGCTTTTCATCAACCCAGACCCCCAGGTCCTTTTCCTCAGGGCTGCTCTCCAGCCATTCACCACCCAGCCTGTATCTGTGCCTGGGATTGCGCCGACGCAGGTGCAGGACCTTACACTTGGCCTTGTTAAATGTCATGAGGTTGCCCTGGGCCCACCTCTCCAGCCTGTCCAGGTCCCTCTGGATGGCATCCCTGCCCTCCAGCAAGTCAACTTAGTCATTCTCACAGTTACAACCTCAAAGATATATTTTGACCACTTGGGATGTCAGTGCTCCCTTTATAACTCGATACAGTAGCATGTTAAATTATTTGTGACTGTCAGAAGACCTAAGAGTTGAAAGTGGCTCTGTATCATATAGAATAAACAAGGTTCACCAGTGCTGCATTATCCTGAAGACAAAGCTCTCTATTGGATTACCAATTAACATTTGATCAAGCCAATCACAGAATTGGTGGCAAAGGGCAGATGATGTATTTTACTGCCTAGTTTGTGGCATCTGATTTCTGTTTCAGCTGTCTCCCTGCCCCAGCTTCCTGATGTGTTTCATTGCAGCTGTCTGAAATACTATTTGAAAAATAAAAGAAAAAATGACAAAGCCCCGCACAAGGGGATTAATTCCCTGAAAACTATGACCTTTAGACCCTCCTGTCTTGTGCTCACACACTGCAACGAAACAACAAGCTCTGAGAGCCATACGGGTTAGTCTGAACTCTCTTCATAGGCAACAGAACATGATAACCTCTAGAGACAGAATAAAATGAGTGTACATGCTACAGTTTAGAAGCATGACTAACCAGGATGGGCAGCTGAGCTTCAGCAAGGCTTTAGATTGCACAGTCCAGGGACTATTAGCTGTAAGAAATTTCCTTCCACTGGCTTTTGCAATTCTGGATTAAATTTGGCCCTTATATTTAGGTAAGACAGAGAAGCTTTCCTGCCATAATTCCCAGCTTAAATGCTTTAAAGCCCTTTTAAATCTGATCATCTATTCACTTTTCTCACATTATTTCTCATTTTCACTATATTCCAAAATGAAGACAGTTTCTACTAATTAAGTTCTACTAATTTATATGGATTTCTGACTATATTGCATTGCTCTCTTTAACTATTCCCTATACAGTACCCTTAAGAAAAATTCTTTAACTTGCTATCATCAGAGGCAGACCTGGTTTCTTTTTGGCAGCTTGCCTAAATTTCCCTTGTTCCTAGTTCAACTTTTTGGAAATGAAAGAGAGAGTGGGAAGGCAACAACAGTGGAGGGCAATGAAAAGTAGTCCTGGCTGTCATAGGACATACTTGTCCCATTGGATGACAGATCCAGTTACTAGAGTGGAAAGCTGTGCAAGTATGCTACCCCACCCATCAGCTCAGCAGGTCATAAGCAAGACTTTACAAGGTTCAACAGCTATTATCTACGAGAACAGGAGACTAGGATCATTTAGTAACAGTGAGATAAAGGTCTCTACAGATTCTGCCAGTCTTTGTTCCCATACTAAATGAAACATTTTTCTGCCCATTTCTAACTTCAGTTACACTCTCCCCAAAGAACACCTCTGCTAGGCAAAAGCCTTGTTTAGCCTGGAGGGGACTCAGTGGAGACCTTATTGCTGTCTACAACTACCTGAAGGGTGGTTGTAGCCAGGAGGAGGTTGCTCTCTTCTCTCAGTGGGCCAGCACCAGAACAAGAGGACACAGCCTCAAGCTGCGCCAGGGGAAATTTAGGCTTGAGGTGAGGAGAAAGTTCTTCACTGAGAGAGTCATTGGCTACTGGAATGGGCTGCCCAGGGAGGTGGTGGAGTTGTCGTCCCTGGAGCTGTTCAAGGCAGGACTGGACGTGGCCCTTGGTGCCATGGTCTAGCTTGAGCTCTGTGGTAACGGGTTGGACTTGATGATCTGTGAAGTCTCTTCCAACCTTGGTAATACTGTGATACTGTAAAAACCTGACAGAGAAGTCCCCGTTCATTTGGAGAACTTTGGGGAGAGTGGCATAAGTCCTTTTCCACTGACCTCTATGCTTTTGCAAATCAATCAGAACTTCTTTCACAACACTCAGTTCACACAAAACCACTGTACATACTAAGCCCAAACATACTGTGAACATAGAATCATACTTACTGAGCTGAAACGATTTACCAAATGCACACAGCTACATTTACTTGCCTCAGGTAAGTTATTCTTCATCTGCAGCTGAAGCTGTTTCCTTTGAGGAGCAACTAAAATGGTCATGGAGGCAGCTTCCCTGTTTCTGACAGAAAAGGAGACAGCCAATGCAAGCCAGCAAGAAAATGACTGTGTCTCCCAGGGGAGCCATTGCAATGCGGAACAGGGATGTGGGACCGGGAATGGCTGAAACTGCACCCTGGAGGTCTTGTTCTATGAAGCCTGCAGTAAAAACAATATTGCAAACAGCCAGTAGATACTCTTGTTTCTTCTGACTCTAACATAATGCTTAGAAGAAAAATTGCTTGCTGCTAACAAACTTGAATGAACTGTTTTAAGACCTTTTTGTGACCATTTTAAAAGTCAGCCTTGTTCTACTGTATTATCAGAAAACAGGAATAAGCATTAATTATTAACAAATTTTGCTTTAATAAACCCTGTCCTATTTTCATAGCATGCTTTTCTTCTGCCTGTTACTGTTTCTTATATGCTTGTGCTCTGATGGGATACTGCAAATGCAGCATTATAGACACTTGTGATTATCACAGATCTGTAGAATGCGTTGGACTGAAAGGGACTTTTAAAGGTCACCTAGGCCAAGCCCCCTGCAGCAACCAGGGACATCTTTAACTAGATCAGGTTGCTCATAGCCCCATCCAGCATGATTTTGAGTGTTTCCAGGGACGATGCTTCTACCACTTCTATGGTAAACCTGTTCTAGTGTTTCATTCAATGGATATCTTTTAACATTCCCATTGAACATAGAGTTCCAGGTTAAAAAGTATGCTCCATTCTAAGAGTTGCTTTTCAGCTGTTGCACTTACCACAGTTTCCACTACTGACTTACAAACCTGCGCTGAAGACTCCAGACAACTCCACAAACTACTGTTCCAAAAGTTGAAAGAATGACTTCAGAATAAGCTGTTAGAGCAGCTGGGCAGAACTGTGTCAAAGGGGCAGGAGAAAAAAAGTTCTTCTCTGGAACGGAACACTTCTTCCCTGAACTGGGAACACAGCTCTTGGTGTAATTGGGATGTCATTGTCATACAATCCTCTAGCCAGCCAGGTAGTCAGTTTCAAAATTTTCCTTCCAACAGTCACTTGTGGCACAAGCTCCTCTTCCCATTTCTCCTTCCTGGAAGTGGGGTACTCAAGAATTTGTGAAAGAATTTGTTATTTCTTAGCTCTGTCATGTGAAAACGCTAAGAGCCTGATGGCAATGCATGTCTAGAAGGATTTCCATCCTCACGGTTCCTGGAGATTTTGATCTTTGTCATTTTAAATAGCATTGTGGTTTCTACATATAAAGAAGCAACTTTTGCTTGCCTTCGCCTTCGCGGCTATACCTTGTGGAAGTTTTCTCTGCTGACACATCTCCCCCTCGTGGCCTTCCTGCAATCCTGTCAAGGAAAGCGCGAGCAGAGAAATGTGTTATTTTTCTTCGAAAATTTCTATGCCCTAATCCCACAGATTCTCAGACCTTCCAAAAGCATACTGGGTTGCTTACGGGTGAGTGGATCTCTTCATCAAAACACCTATCAAATACACCTGCAATTAAAACAAGACATGCCTGTGCAAGCAGCTCTGCAAAACCAGACTCAGCAGTGTCACTGGAGTATATTTTAAACCTATGCTTAAGTCTGCTCTTTGACTCACTACAAACATACAAATCAGACACGAGGCCTCTGACTATGAAGAGTGGGGCAGCCCAGGAAGATGCATGCAGACTGTGCCTATGTGAGGCAAGTACAGAGGGAACAAGATACAAGGACTTTACTTTTGTGTCATCGTATTTAACCATCCACTGCTACTCAGGCCTTTTGAATGCCGTGGCCTTCAGGAGTGAGGAGCAGTAACTCTCAACAACTCACAGGCACACAGGATGTCAGGGGTTGGAAGGGACCCAAAGAGATCATCGAGTCCAACCCCCCTGCCAAAGCAGGACCATACCATCTAGCTACTGCTGCATGGATGATGTTTTAGAGGGCATTGTACAATTTTTTCATGGCGCAGACTATTCTCTGCCTTCAGATGGCTTTGGAGACTTAGTAAATGCAGAGTAGAGATTACAATAGTGTATGTGTTCCCCAGAGTGGTGTTATTTACAGCCAGGATCTGCTGTCATATCCACAGCTGCCTTTGGCAACATACTATGCTCCAGGCATGCATTATGGAAGGAAAAGTCTTACTGCTGCAGGACCAGCTTGGCATATTATACCATGCTTAAGAGGTGTGAGGCACCTAACTGTCTCCTCTTTTAAGAAAGAGCAGCAGCCTTGAAACAACTTCACTATCATGTGTCTCCCGACATTAATGGGTTGAAGACGGTTGGAAGTGCTAGAGAATGTAAACATAGAGAGCTGTGCTGTTCTTCTTACCCACTTCAGGAATTTACACAAGACTATTCTTAGGACCTCAGTGACACCAAATCCATCTTACATGAGTTTTAGCACCCTAAATGGAATGCAAACAATACCTGTCAAAGAAAAGGGAGGGTGCCTGGTAGTCATCTTAAGACAGAGTAGGGCTGCCATATAGAATCATAGAATTGTTTAGGTTGGAAGGGACCTCAAAGATTATCTCGTTCCAACCCACCGCCATATACAGGGACACCTCCCACTAGAACAGGCCTCATCCAACCTGGCCCTGAACACCTCCAGGAAAAGAGCATCCATAACCTCCCTGAGCAACCTGTTCCAGCATCTTACCACCCTCCCTGTAATGTATCCAGTTTCATACTCATCTTGGATCCATAGAGTCTTGTTTTACATGGAGGGTCCCAGCATGTGGTCCTCATCCAAAAAGGGAATGAACTTGCAATTGCATTGGTAGCATGGACCATTCCCAGGTCACATTCCATTCTCTGTTCAGTACTTGATCTGCAGGTTATCTACCATGAGCAGAACTTATTTGACTTGTTGCTATGCACTAGGACAATTCACTGGCACTTGGGGCTTGATATTATTTTTATCACATGGAGACGATCACACTTCTCTAGGCAGAAGATAGACAGCTCTCTAATGTAATTCCTTGGGATACAACTCTTTTGCTCCTTCTTCTTGGCCTCCACACCTAGCCAGAATGCACAGCCAGCTATATGCCTGCAAGGAAGAACAATCACTCTGCAAACATCTTCTCTGTGCCTCTAGCACCATCTTCCCAGAAAGAACTGGGAATCAACAGGATCACTAGACTGCAAGATCAGTGGTCTTGATTGAATCCTAGTGTACTGGTTTGAGGCTAACTGGAATATTTTAATAAGGGAAATTAGATCATTGGTTGTGAAAAGAACATAATGATGGGTCTGTATCATTCATTGGTTCGCTGAGAGGGATAAAAAGCTAAAATGTAAACAATCTTGTCTCACTTGTCTTGGGACATTGCCCTATTTGTTTCTCATTTGATCAGATTTAGTACCTCTTCTCTGATCTTGGCTAACATATAACATGTAAGCTTTGCTGGCTTTTGGTTTTGTTGGCCTGTCTGAGATAGAGAGGGAGAAAGAGAGGGGGTAGCTTTGAGCCTACCTCTGGGCAGTTTCCTTTGAGTTTGGATTTCTGTGTTTTTTTTAGTTTGTAAGCAGTTGTAAATACTTGTAAATATTGTATATATATGCTTGCAAATTTAGCCATGCTGTAAATATAGCTTCATCTTACTTCCAAGCCATATGAGCTGGTCTGGTAAATTTCAAATAGTGTGTGGGCAGAAGAGTTCCTGACCTAGAAAAATTGGCCCAGTAAGCATTTCAGTGGCTGGTCCAGTCTAGATGATGTCCATTTACACAATACCATTTCCAACTTCATAGGAACCAGTAACTTTTCTGTTCTTAGAGATAGGTAGGGGCTACAGAGGGGACTTAGCTCCAAACCACATCCAAGTGCTATATGCTATAATGAATTCTCACTATTCCAGGGAACAGAGGACCTCTGAGCAACACCCTCAAACAGCCAAAAATGTGTGATTCTCCTCCACAACGCCTGATCAGGTCTGGCTCTTGTATAATCTACAGATGCACAGAACATGGAGAAACAGGACTTTTACATTATCTGTCACCTTTGGGTACCATTTCCCAGCATCAGAGATGACCAAGGAGGCCACTGTTTAGGCTGTTATTCAAATGCAAATTTCCAGGTATGAAGAATTTAGCTTTGGCTGGCTAGATCCTCTTTACCAGCAGAACTGCAAACACAACATGAATTCTGAGAAGATGACAATCCATCAGTTTTTAAACAGGCTGCTACTGTACATGGTATGATTTCCACCAACACAGAAATGGTAACTCATGTATTAGTAACTCTCCCTGTTGAGTAGAGGATTTTGCTTTGATAACAACGTTAGAATGTCTAACTTTTTTTCATAGGCAGAAAAGTGATTACTCTGGGTAAAAGCAATAGAGATACAAATGGCTGAAAAGCTGGGAGACTTAACTGCCCACGCTAGAAAAGGTCTTTCTTCAAAGGGAATTCAATCCTCAAACTATTTTCTATTTTAAACCCATGATCTTTAAAGTGACAGCAAAGACTTTTAAAGGCCATCTGTTTCATCACTTTTAAATAGCACTACTGTCCATCTTGACTACTTACAGTGGCCCTACACAGCTTTACGATCATTACCACATTGGCACCAGAGGTTCTTGTAAACTGCCTGTAAGACACCTGAACTACTTCTTTCCTACATCAGCACTTGTACTATCCTCGACTGCAACTCACTCGAAAGCCAGCTTGCACTACCCAGGGTCAACAGGTAGAGAAAAACACTCTACCTTTGAATAGGAGTACTTGTTCCGTAAGAAAGGCTCTGCTAAACCAGCAGAGTTGTAAAAGAAGTTTTTTGTGCCAGGCATGCCTCCTCAAAACCTACTATGATCAAAACACATTAGTAAAGTAGAAAAAAAATCTAGTAAGTTAACAGAGCATGTGACAAAGCAGCATTTTATGGAGTTTCACCCAGGGTACAGGACAGTCAAAGAATATAACTGTAAGAATACCTGACACAGTTTAAAACATTCTCTTCTGCGATTCCAAGTAACTGGAAGGAGCTTGTCTTTATTAACAGATCCCTTGAAAAAGTCAAAAGACAACTTTACATAATCTTTCCAACAGGCATTTGAGATTCCAGAGAGACAAATGCAGCAACCAGTTTTATTGTAAACTTGTAACAATTAGTCTATTTCAAACAGATAAAGGTGGATATCAAAACAAAGTGTTTTCCATACCATGTTCATAATTCCAAAGGCCAAGGCATTGTAGAGCTCAAAAAAGGAAAAAAAATAAATTTGGATCCTGCTACTACTATGGAAAAGTGTCCTTACAGGGTATGGAGGGCTTTTCCTGGGTAGAGTACTTTGTATGGAACATAGGACTAACACACAGCCAGCATCAGCATACAAGTTATGTACAGGCTTCTACTTTTCATTGCAGAACTGAGGCAACAGAACCTCTTGAGAAGAGGAAAACATCATTTAGCCTTAAGCCCGAATTCAGCCTACTGTATTCAACAGATAGAAAATTTACCAGTCTTGATGTTAGCTGTAACAAAATCCTTGTCAGTGTACAGAATTGCTGTAGTGCAGCTTAAACGCTGAGATCAGTCTGACTCAGCCCACCTAAAGACTGTTGTGATTTCATCGTTTCTCCAGTTTTTTGTACTTGGCTTCTGCAGAAGAAAAAACAACAGTATTTTAGGACTGAGTTTAGTAAATGCTTTCAATTCTGTAAGCTACTACATACCTTAAAATTCAAGTTAATTTACAGTATCACTCAGTGTCATCTTTTGCTAAAGCATTTAGGCAAATATAATGGTACAGTAACATTTTTAAGAACCAGGTGCTAAAGTCAGACATCTAATATTAAAGCCAAGGGGACCTGGGTGTCTGATAAAACTTTATAAACCCCTCTACCTGAAGGATTTAAACATCTGCCTTCAAAATCTGCGTCAGTGCATATTGTAAGAGAGCACACAAGCCTCACCATAAGCTACAGTTCAGTAACATCTGTACTAGATCATCTCCAGGTAACTTGTTAATCTTTTCCCAGTGCTTATCATTTCATGTACATTTGCTGCCAAGATCTGTTAAGTAGAGGAGTTTGGTTTGCTTTTAAATTGCCTTGCAATGGACCATGCTGCTAGGTAGTAGCAGTAAAGGACAACGCTTACCAAGTTTTTTGGAATATGCATCCAATTTATAAGCTGCCTGCTCCAGAGCTGCAACCTGTTCCTCAATAAGGTTGATTTGTTCCAGATATGGCTGAAGAGCAGCATCTTAAAAAAGGAGAAAAATTGTTGGTTCTCAGTAATTCACTTCCAAGAAACAGTTCACATTTGAAACAGAAGAATTTCTCAATACAGTCTTCAGACACAACAATTTAAAAGCACCTTTATTCCCCTGTCCCAATCCTCAAGTGGTGATACTGATAGTCGTGTTCCAGTAAAGTATGAAATGTTTAAGAGTGCTAGCTAGACTCAACACAAGTAACAATATAATGTGGATCGGAAGAAGTGTTATTTCCTATTAGATTAAAAAAGGGGGTGTGGGGAGGGGTTAAACAGGACAAATTCAGATGTGTTTCCTCTCAGCCCACATAGTCTATAGATGTAAAGAAACATACAAGACTAGAAGTATGCCTATTTCTGTGAGTTTTTTTTTCTTCAGCACCTCTTGGGAGTGTGAACTGACTCTTAGGCGCTTCATTCCCCAAACAAATGCAACATTTGTTATACCCCTACCTTATTTGGTTCACTTACATTTTTGATTTAAATCCTTCAGATTTCTACTGATGTTTATAGCAATATCTTTCATTTCTAGGTACTTCAAGCTAGTCAGCTTATTCATGTTTTCCAAGAGTTTGTAGTCTTCACTGGTGGCTTAAAAAGAATAGAATTGGGCTTAATTAAAAGACAATGCGGTTTGAATTGGGTGCAAACTGTTCAAGAGGACAAGAGATTTTCAACCAACAGCCAAAAGCAGATGTGAATACAGGTATTAGTAAAATGCCCTACAAAACCAGAGATGGCATTCTGCAAATTGTAAAAATCAACTGGACTGATGAATGCTTATTAATTGGCGATTTTTTTTTCAGAGTGACTAAGCCCTCACGTATCTAGTCTTATTCCTTCAGTTGAGATCTTCTTATGTTTACAAAACTGCCAGCACGAATCCAGACCAATAATCTGTAACACACACCCTTTGAGTCCATGCAACTCAGTAGTGCTTTGAAATTGGAGCCTATGGAATCCACTAACTTGCTGAGCAGTTCGCTTTGCACAACAGTTTACCCTAGAGCACAAATGTCTGAAACTGTGTATGTGATCCTTGCTCTTACTCAGAAACAAAACAGCTGCAGGTTACACTTGCAGTTCTGTTCGTCTTCTAGTCCTTCTTAACCCAGACTCCTTTTGTTTGTTTCTTTTTCCACGTACAAGCTTCTACAAGGCTAAATATAATATTTTTGTTACGCTGCAGATATCCTACTGAATTATTCTGAAAAATATTTATGCTATTCTAGGACTAATAATATTTCAGACCTGAGCTGTCTCTCCTGAACGGTATGATTTAAACAGGTATAGTTTCAACAAAGTACGCAACAGATTTCTTTAAAAGAAAATAAAAAGAAGCAAAAAATTTACTTGCAAGTCAGTATTGCAAGTGCCTTACCTGTCAGTTCACCTGTTAAATATGTGGACATTTTGCTGAACATGTCTTTACAGAGTTCATTTATGTCTGCCTCTGGTGGTTCCTTAGCTTCCTCGGCTGTTTCAACAGCAGGATCCTCTAAGCAGGGCACAGGCATTACAGAATTAAGTAAAAGTCAGCAGGTGCACAAACATAAAGATTAAATTGTTCCATTTTTTATCCCCGCTTAGAATCAACTACACCTACTTTCAATATAGGTTTAGACTGAGGAGTAACAAACCTAGGCACTTTCTTTGAAGTAGCATCAAGATTATGTCAAAATAGTACTTCAGAGAGTACGTAGGGGACAGGCACACGAGATAACTTCACTTACACACACCAGCTCCTGCCTGTGCATAGACCACGGGAAAGGAATATGGGGAGAGCTTTTAAGTGTCCTTGTGTACAAGGCTAACGATGTTTAGTTCCAGCCGCTGATTTCGAACAGAACAGCATCCCTTATCCGTTTCACAACCTACAACAGATTCCCACCTGAGGGAAACAAGAATCACCACTTTCCTTTTCCAAACCTATGTCTATCACAATCTGCCCATATTTCGCTCTTCACTGAAGGAAGTTAGCACCTCCTCCTCGGCCAGACATGTTGTTTTTCCTTATTCGTCAGTTTTGACGGCTTGAACACAAAGGCTGCCTGGAGGCGCGCGGTTCTTGCCGGTCAAAGCGGCTGTGCTGTGGCAGTGATAGCCACACGACGGGAGTGAACTCCAGGCGGGATGCCGCTGCGGGCTCCAGCAGAGCAGCCGGCCGGCTGACCTACACGACGCCGCGGGTGCGGGTCTGCCCCGCAGCCGGCTCCTACCCCACTGACAGAGCCGTTCCACCGCGGGGCAGCTGTCACTCCACCAAGCAGCTCTTCCTTGTGCCTCGAGAAGGCCGCAGCCTGGCAGGGCCCGGCCACTACCACGAGGCCAAGGGGCGAACCTGGAGAGGAACCTGGAGAGGAANCGGCCCCGGCCCCGGCCCCGGCCCCTTACGCTTAGCGGGCTGCGCGCTGGCCTCAGGCAGCCCCTCCGCCGCGGTCGCCATGGCGACAGGCCCCCTCCCGCCGCTGCCGCCTTCGACCCAGCGCCAGGCCGAGGCTCCGCCCCTCGCCGCCGCGGCGCATGCGGGTCGGGGCGGAGGTGGTGCCGGGGCCAGGCCTTGGCACTGAGGCTTGGGGAGCAGGGGGGCAGTGCTGGTCTTAGCTGTGTGCCCGCCGGGTGACCGAAACAGGTGCAGCAGCCGAAGCCCGACAGTCGCCCGGCGCGTAGATCTGGTGCCTGCACCCGCTCTCACGAGAGGAGGCCTCCGTTACCGATTACGGCAAGTGTCCGATAGGTGACAGCTTCGTTTGCACGAACAAGCAACCATTTACTACGAGAGTAGCGGATGTACATTCACTCTGCAGGCCAGGTTCAAGGGCTCCTGCTAGCCCGGCCTCATAAACATCCTTGTGTTTGAGGATGTTTTCTGCTACATTTTCCTTTAGCAGGTCCATTTGCTTCTGAGGGCCTCAGTGCAGCTTGAAGTCATCCCTGCTTTTGCTAATGATGTGATGAGGGGCCAGCTGCTGACATGCTGGTCTGGCACCTGGTGAGCAGAGTTGCTGTAGTTGCCTCACCGGCATCTACACGTTTGTTTTTTTTTCCGATCTGTAGTGTCAGCAGCTCCTCTCTGTATAGATGGTGTGGCTGACAATTAAGACTACAGAAAGATCTGCCTTTGCCAAGAATACAATTTTTTATTAAAGAGAGAAAAAAAAATCCTCCCTTCTTAAGTAGTAAATGTATTTTTTGATGATGGTAGATTGATGTTATACTGTGAAAAGAAAACCCAACCACATATATTTCTCACTCTTCTCTTAGATGTCTTCCACCTCTGCTCTTCAGTTTCTAATCTCCACCTCTGCTCTTCAGTTTCTAATCAGGCAGAAGTTGTTTCTGCTAGTAGTTTGCATTGAGAAGCTACCAGTGTATAACTGTTCCTCCTTGTCAAGGAGCACTGATTCCCTGTACTGATTTCAAACTCAAAGGCATCTCCAACACGATATGGCTGTCTCTGGCTCTCCTCAGATAAAACAGGCACCAACATGGGACACCACAGTAATGCATAAATACCACCATCACCTTACACTATTTGTGATGGAGTTCACGTGTTTAAAAGCAAAATGTCTCCCTTTGAATATTTCCTGTCTAAGTTGGTCAGAGAAGAGTAGCACTTTACAATACATAGTTTGAAATGTACTTAAGGGAATATAATTCTCATAATTCCTTAACAAAACAAACAAACAAAAAACCAAACCACTTAAGTAATGTACATTAATGCACTTCTTCTTAAACACTGAAATCAGACAATCGCATGGAGATCATGCTCCAGAAACAAGAGGACAGAGTTCCCATCTGAAATTCAGTAAAGTCAGTTGAAATCTTTTGGCAAGACCACAGAAGCAGCAAAATAAGGCAATGTCTATGTGAATTTTCTCATAAACCTGAGTTTTGCATAGGCAATGATAAGGAAGATAACAGTCATGCAGAAGAGAGCCACTATGTTTTCCCACATTGCCCAGCTTGTAGGTGTAATTCCTTGGCTGCACAGGTATGCTTCACCAGAACACCTGCAGAAAAGCATGGGACAGAAGTTGGTATTAGCATATGGTGCAGATCTTCAGGTAGTTACTTTTATTCCTGTTTCACAAAGATTTCTCTACCCTCAACTCTGCAAAACAGAGGTGATGGAAATGAGTAACTTCATAACCTATTAGTAAAAAAACAGTGTGAGGGACAAATTTAGATTTCTAGTTCTCGTAAACTTCCAGTAATATCTCAATTATTGTTTATAAATAGCTGTCAAACTAGGAGTAAACCTCAGAATCACATTAAATTGTGGGAAGTTAGTTTCACACAGCAATCACTGGAGGTCCATAGCAGGGATTTGGGGTCTGAAAGCTGTGGAAACAGTGCCCTAGCTCTGTTAACTACAATAACCTTAGTCTGCCAGTCCTCTAGCATGTATCATGAAATACTGCATTGCTACAACTTAAGGTATCAATAGTTAAAAAAATATTTCAAAGAGAGCAGTAATGCTAGGATATTAATACCTGGGCTCTCTGCTTTACCTGCAGGGAGGTAAATATTTACAAAAAAAGCTCTTGGGGGCAGGCATGTTTCTGATCATAGGTCTACTGCTTTCCAACAACTTTGCAGTTGTCTACGCATGAATTTCCATTGCTAAAATAATATCAGTTTTAAGAAAACTGATAAGCCAAGGCTAGGTTATCAAACCCAAAATTTAATCTAGCTCATCTGCCTATTTTTAGGAGCCAAGTTTCAACCCTGCTTCTGTCTTGGGTAATTGTTAAGTTTTACTACATAATCCTAAAATATATTATTTTGGGTCATATTGAGACTGGCCTGTAGGTGGTTATTCTGTGAATAATACAGAAATCTGAAACAGACAGACTTTTTAAGCAGGTCATCACAATTCAGGCCCAAGAACTAGCATGAGTTAAAGACTTACATTTCTCCTGAAATGCTGGGAGGACAACTGCCTGCATCTCCCACAGATGCTGTAACATTTGGATTCTCACCACAGAAATAGAGATCTCTGAACTCATTCACTTGAAGAGCCTAGGGAAAGATGCAGACATCAGACTTTTACAGAATTAGTGATTGAGGGTGCTAAAATTAAGACACTTCAAAGGATTACCATTCTTGGAACTATACTTTTATGTTCCCTTTTATTTTGCAGCTCTTAATCACCATCTTTCTGAGGAACTGCTGAAAGTTCTACATGTAGGGCAGTTTGGTGTCTGAGTCTTTGGCTTCAAAGTCACATTTCAGTGATTCAGCCACAGGTTTCTGTCTTGCCAGTTACATCTAGATCTATCTAGTGACCTGGAAAACCATGTGGCTGCATACAAACACTCCAGTACCAGCACACTGAAGCAGATGGCACAGCCAGCCAAGAGGGGAAAGGTTCCCCTGTGCTGGCATCATGAGCTAATTGCAATCTCATCAACACTGGCAAAATTTCCCAGTGATAAAACAGTGAAGGTCACACATATCTCTACCACTTTCTGCTCCTATAGGAAACTCTTCCTCCCAGTTAGGCCTGGCTAGGATGAAGACAGGAGATGGAAGCACAACTCCCTCCTGTGACCAGTGGAAGACTTACTTGCTGTGCCTCAAGCAGCTGCACCATCTGCTTCCTGGTACTCCAGCTCCTTATTATTCAGAAATGGCAGTAAGGTGTATTTCACTTCAGAGGAAGCCACACTGAAGACTAAATATACTGCTCAGACATTATAGAAAATCCTTTAATTAGTTGGACAGTGACTATCCTCAGACTGGCCACTCAAACAGCATTCATTTGACTTCATTTTAAACCACAAGGATCAACTATTCACATTACAAACTAGTGCCTTACTGAACAGCTCACTCTGCTGTTGTCCAACCAGCACTAATTTTGTGACACAAAGGATCTGTTCACTCTAAGACTTCCACATCTCACACAGAGATCAACTTTTGCCTTCTTTTAGGGGTTGGCTGGTTTATTTTTCTTTTACCGTGTCTATGCAAGGAAAGAAACCAAATCTGACTTTTAAGAGAACTTCATATATACTCAAAACCCCTGTGGGTGTGCAGTGTGCCTGCATTACTCACAGGAGACTGATGCTACTTTCTACTCACAGTAAGGCCATATCGGGGGATGCTTAAGTACTGGAGCCAGTTCAGCCAACCCATTATAGAAGGGAGGTTTACTAAGAGGCCTGAAAAGATCTGAAATAGAAGATAATAGTGAGTCACAAACTTGCTTTACTGCAAACACCACCACTACTACACAGATCATGCAGCTGCCCAGCAGAGGTGCTCTTACTGCTGTTACACCTGTGCTTACACATAATGAGATTCAAACCCTGCAGCATTCCCAGACAGCTGCCCCAAGTTCTTCAGCTGAACAGCTTGCAAAGAGGTCAGAAAAGTTTTCTACAACCACATATGAGCTCAGAAAAAAAGCTTGCTGGAGGACTGTGTGCTGTGGTAGCACTAGCCAGAGGCTGACTGGGAGAAAAGGAAGTGGCAAAACAAGAAGGAAACCATGAGGAGCCTTAAAGGCTGTAACTATTTCAGCTTTCTCCTCTGACCTACATATTTCATCTGTACTCTCTCCTGCCCTGAA
Source organism: Tricholaema leucomelas (assembly GCA_013400475.1). NCBI lineage: Eukaryota > Metazoa > Chordata > Aves > Piciformes > Lybiidae > Tricholaema lacrymosa > Tricholaema leucomelas. The sequence continues at coordinate 51,939 of WAAF01009618.1, read as the reverse complement.
CAAGCCTTTCTCTTATACTTCTTAGCATCACTGGACTTCATAGCCAAACATGATGCTTCAGGTTGTGCTTCATCACAAGCATTTTTGCACTTACCCTACAGTCTTGCAGTGCATGCTCACGGCATTGTGATTTACCTCAATGCATATCAGCTACCCTTCACTCTGCACACACACTTCTCACCCACAGTGAGAAGCAATATACTATCACTGAACTCACTGCAGAAGCAGGTTAAGTTGCAAATCAAAGAATAAGGGATGTGCTCTGGGCTCAGAATTATGTATGCAGACAGCAAGCAGGAATCCCCTGGCAGGAGGTACTTTTTACTCTAAGGTAACCTGATAGGCCTCACAGTCAAAAAGCTTCACCGCTATCATTATTTCTTTGAAACACAATTCACATCCCTCAACTATGAGTCAATTTCTTTCTTTCTCATTTGCTCCCTTCCTTAAAAGCCTCTGAAGGAGAGTGCTGCAGTAATTTGAACCCAAGGCCAATACTGAATTAAAATAAAAACAAGTTATGCTCTTGCTAATTCCACTGGGCAACCAAAAATAATGCAATAAAATCAATCAAGCTAAAGTTTATTTTGACATTTTCTCCTTTTAAAAGATCTAGTTCATCAGTTACATTTCTAATACTTGAAATGCAATTTTTTTTAAATCAATTTCTGTAAGGGCAACTAAACAAACAAAAAAACCCACAAACCCCACTACTTTTTTGGGGCATACTGTTTGCAAACCTCTGGTGGCAACACACCTAGTGAACTGCACCTAAGCAATGATCTGACTCTTAGATTACAAGTTGGCAGAAGTATATCTTTGGCTATACAGACAATAAGATCACAGGCATGAGCTAACGTGCTGCTGGACTGTGGATTCCCTTCTTAGGGTTGGCTCAATCCAGTCTTCTCAGCCTGTCTCAACTGCTTCTTCACCTCCACTAAAGGAGCACACACTCCCTCTGTATACTTACAAGCATCAGAACAAAACAAATAGTGATTAGCAGATTTGCCACAGCCACCACATCCATGCCAGCACTGATAGCCAGAGACATGGCAGTGGCAGTGTAGGACACCAGTACCAGGCTTAGCATGAAGAAGAAGAACCGGCCTGCAACAGCTTGGTATCCTGTCAAAAAAACCCACAGAAAGGTAAGAGCTCAGTAAGCAACCACATTACAAATCCCAGACAGGTACTCTTGGACTCATACAAGAGGGAAAGTAGGAGACCAAGTTTGGAGTTGATAAGAACAATGCATGCTCTGAAGGCTCAAAGAGCATTACTGAAAGATGTGATCAAGCAGCTCCCTGTCACAGATTGCTGGTATCTCTGCCCCAGAATCCTCTGAAGTTATGATGCCAAGCACTTATGACATAAGTTGAAGGTTCAGCTAGCTTCATGTTAATAGATATAGCTGAGTAAGTTAGAAATCAAATGTGTTGGAAGATGATGGGTTCAATGAAAGCATCAATTCTTTACCAATCATCCAGTAAGTGATGCATGAGAATATAATGGCTGGAGCAGTTCTCATGGGCAGCAGATCTCCTATCATCAAGGCGAGGAAGTAGGCAGACACACGATAATATCCACTGGTGTACTGATGGCTGTGAGGACAGGAAGGAGGGGAGTTGCACAGGTTTAGAGGTTATCTATGAAGTGGCTCGGCATGTGTGTCTGTTTTTTCCTGATAAAATTTCTGTTCTCTCTACCACTTTATATGCAAATTGCTTATTTTCTCTGTGTTGTCACTTCTTTCTCTGTAAAGAGCTGATCTTCCTCACAGGCCTTGCAGTCATATTGAAAGCCCTCCAAGGAAAGTGAATGAAAGTTTATGTAGCTGCTAAATAATATATTGGAAAAAAAGCTCCTAAACTTCTTTTCAAATAGAATGATCCTTAAGAGCATGGAAAAGTATTAGACTGCTATTAACTGGAGAAACACTTCACCCGCAGCTAACTCACAGCTGCTTTTCCAGGGAAAGGGAATGATACCCAATGATGGGAAAACACCTTTAAGATATCAACTCACCTCCAGTTCACAGGGCAATTAAATGTCATTACAACTGTTCTGCTGCTTAATGGAGCTCATGGAAAGATGCTTTAACTGTTAAGGTGCCAAAATCCACATTGACACAGCTGGTAAAATAAACTGGTAAGCAGGACAGACTGGCAAGCAATGCCAGTATTGGACAGAGTCACTGCTGAGTAGCTGTTAGGGGCAAAATTAAGCTACTTTGAGCAACCTGTGAGTGGACAGGTTACAAGTGGCCAATTTCTTCTTTACTGTGTAGAATCTGTGTCTTGCTCTTTCATTCCACAAACTGTTCCAAACCACATTTTGAACATATGTGTACATATATGTTTATATTGTATATAACTATTTACATATACACACATACAAACATATATAGAGAAAAAGAGAGAGAGATGCTTGATCAGGGAGCTCTTGTAAGTCAGCCAGCAACCCTCTTTATCTGAGCATCCCTTGTGAAGCTTTTCCAAGAACTCTCCTTTGATCTTCGCAGTCTTGCCACTTTAGGACTATTGCAAGACAGTGTTTCAACCCTGCCAGCAAGAGGGCAGACAGGGTTCCCAGTCTCCAGGATTCACAACTGTTATAAAAAATGGTGGGTAAAACGCTTCCCAGTAAAATGTGGTACAGCAAGCAATTAAAAGCATTTTATTTCCCCCCTCCTTCCCCTACCTCTTGGCATTTTAGCTCCCTCCTCTACAGACCGATTTAGCATTACTATTACAATTTGATGTCACAAGGCAGCAATAAAGTCTTCAGTGCAAATAATTTTGTTTAGCCTGTAAGATACTCCCCTGCCTCATTCTAGGGTATGAGACAGTCTAAGCACCTCACTACTTACACAAATAGTTTCTTATCTCTGATGAACAGCTCAATTGCAGAGACACTAGAGAAGCACTGGTTTGTGGTGACAAAAAACAAGGACCCAACTCTAGAAGGCAAAACAGAACAGTCAAAAAAGTGAGTACACAACCAAGATGAACACTAGCACCCTCAGACATCATTGTGCATCAAGTCAATGTTTTTGTGTCTCCGTCCACAGAATATTTAATTGTGCTACTGTAGAATCAGAGAATCATAGTCAACCAGGTTGGAAGAGACCTCCAAGATCATCCAGTCCAATTTAGCACCCAACCCTATCCAGTCAACTAGACCATGGCACTAAGTGCCCCATCCAGTCTTTTCTTGAACACCCCCAGGGACGGTGACTCCACCATCTCCCTGGGCAGCCCATTCCAATGCCAATCACTCTCTCTGTGAAGAACTTCCTCCTAACATCCAGCCTATACTTCCTCTGGCACAACTTGAGACTGTGTCCCCTTGTTCTACTGCTGGTTGCCTGGGAGAAGAGACCAACCCCCACCTGGCTATAACCTCCCTTCAGGTAGTTGTAGGCAGTAATGAGGTCACCCCTGAGCCTCCTCTTCTCCAGGCTAAACAACCCCAGCTCCCTCAGACTCTCCTCATAGGGTTTGTGTTCCAGGCCTTTCACCAGCTTTGTTGCCCTTCTCTGGACACGTTCCAGCACCTCAACACCTCTCTTGAATTGAGAAGCCCAGAACTGGACACAGTACTCAAGGTGTGGCCTGGCCAGTGTTGAGTACACGGGCAGAATAACCTCCCTCGTCCTACTGGCCACACTGTTCCTGATACAGGCCAGGATGCCATTGGCCCTCTTGGCTACCTGGGCACACTGCTGGCTCATCTTCAGCCTACTATCCACCAGTACCCCCAGGTCCCTTTCTTCCTGGCTGCTCTCCACCCACTCTGTCCCCAGCCTGTAGCATTGCTTGGGGTTGTAGGTTCCAACTGTAAAGCCAGGTTTGTTCCTTTTATCTTTCCTTTCATATCTCCTTTGTACACACATGCAAGCCCAACAGAACTGCAGTCCTTTGAGGGCTTCAGCAATACAATGCCGCGATACAGTGCACTGAGACTTGTGAACCTAACCATTCCTTGTGGTCCAAGTCAATTCTAAGCTGATTTTTCTCTGTCTGCTACAGAAAGAAACAGGAGCAAAGCTGTGGCTTTCCAACTTACCGATTCTGAATGCCACTTCGATCCAATTTTACGCCAAAAAAGATAGCTCCAACGACCAAGGCTAGAATTATGGTCACTGCAATCTAGAAGTGGGAATAAGAAAGGGAAGAGGGAGTTCTTCAGGTAAGTAAATTGAGAAAAAACTTATTATCAAAGAATCTGCAGTATTTAAGTCACACCTACCCAAAACTTTGCTGTTGCAAGTCATTCTATACCTATCACACATACAATGAAACACCTTATGACAGATTTTCTAAATTTAGCCTCTTCTGTCCTTCATCTGATCATCTCTGGCTGGGAAATATTAGTAGAAGTAGTCAGGAATAACCCAGTTTAAAATTTCAAGTGAGACACTGTCCTGGTAGGACATAAATCCGGCAGGGCAGGTTTAACCCTGGCTCTCCTCCTCCTGTTGTGCTGGGAGTGAGTAGATTGAGCAAACAATAAGGGTTTTACCCCAACAAAGCCTTGAGGGCTAGGGGCTTAGCACCTCGTGTCAGGTGTCTTATGCTGCCCTCAACGTGCCTGTGTGGTCAAAGGAGGCACAAAGCTTCAAATTCATAGGCTAGAACAATGGTGCTACTGCCTGTTGGCCAGTTTGATTTCAAAATTGAGTATGTAAAGGGGGATGATTTAGGAAGCCTTTTTTACATTTGCCTTTCTACAGCAGCCTTTCTAAGTGTAGCCTTTCTGCACCATGCCTTCATCTGCATGGAGCATCTCCTTGTTTGCAGCTCGTTAACAGGCGGCCATGTGTTTGCAGCTCACACTAGTGGCTTAGCAGCATCTCCTTCGTCCATCTCCTTCCTCCTGTGCCTGAAATATGTGTATTTTACTCCGGGATCACAGTATCACCAAGGTTGGAAGAGACCTCATANAAAATGTCCCTCTTAAACTGGGGGGCCCAGAACTGGACGCAAGTTTGAAAGCGTCTTTCATACAGGAGACATACTCAGGGATGAAAGGCGTTGTGAGTATATGGCAAGACTGCACAGGCATTAGTTAGATATTTTCCCTGTTCTCATGTTATTGTTTTCCAAGTTCTGTTTGATTAAACTGTTTAATTCTATGCAATTGCTTCATGTTGACTGAAAATCCAAAAGAACCTCAGGGATTTTTCCTGGTTTTTTAATAGTAATAACAAAAATTAATATACAGAAATTAATATTCATAATTCATAACCAATTAGTAATTTCTGATACAGACACAAAATTAATGTCACCCTAAAAGCTCCCCAGTCAAATTAAAGCATGGAGCATTTCCCTCCAGTCCCGTCTTCAAGGTAGTAGTCTTTGTGCTAAACTAAAATGGAGGGTTTTTTTCCTAAGGCAACAATGGTGGCTGGACATTTCCCTCCTTGAAGTGGCAGTGGCACAAGACTTTCCTACAAAAAGACACAAAATTCTTTCCTACAAACTGCAGATTGCTGGGCAGAGAGCAAGTGGTGTCTGAAACCTTTAGTAATTGTTACCTACTTGTGCAACTGAGGCCTGTGGGTTCCTGATGAGGTTCTTCAGAGAACGCTTGGACACCCAGTACAGCTGAGTGAGGAATCCATTTGCGTAGGTAATCTCATGTCCCTGCTTGGATACTACCCGCTTGCTTCCCCGTGCAAGCTCCACTTTCCCCAGTGCTTCCTTTGTGCTCTGATATAGGCTGGAGTTGAGATATTTCTGGTGCAGCACATCTACCACGCTGCTGTCCATGTTATCATCTGCCATTCCATTTTCACTGCTCAGCTCTGAATGAGAAAGGCAAGACATGATTCACAATGAACTCTACCTTCAGACACAGCCCATCAACATGCTCAGCCACTTTGGAGGCTGAATGGAAGTAACAAACCAAGAAGAATGCCCATTCAAACCTTAGCTCTTGAGTTTAAAAGACTAGCTAAAGTGAGAAGCCTTCCTTAACCATTTCTTTGCCATGCATATTCTTAGAATGAAACACCAGAAAACTTTTGTTTCACTAAATTTTGGGGAAATCAATGTTTGCTGATCCATTTTCCCATCCCTGAAGAGCATCATTATGAAAACTGTTCCCTTATAACCCACCCATGGATATGCTACAGTATCCCCAAATATCACTGAAGGTTTCACTCACTATATTGCTTAAAGTTTGTTCTCTACTCTAGTTCCAATCTTTGTCACTGCACTGTAAATCCATGTAAATCCATTACCTCTTAGTCCATTTTGCCTGTGTTCTCTGCAGCAGCCTCTTAAGTGACTGAAGACTTGTCTCCTGACAGCTGTCTCTTGAGACTAAACAATTCCAGTTTTTCAGTCTTTCCCACAGAGGTGCGGTGGTAGGCCTGACAGGCCAAAAATAGGCTTACAAATGTCCTGGCTTGCCCAGGCATGTTTTTCTGCTCTCCCTCCTTCAGCTTTGGAAAGAAGCAACCACAGGAAAGAGGACAAAGAACCTGGAGCCACTGATTCTAAGGACTCTGGCTGGCCCAAACTTGTTTACATCCTGTGGTAAACAAGGTACATGCACTTAGCTTGTGCCTGCCTTGTGCAAGGCCTATGCTTTTCCCAAATTTGGGTAAAGCAAGCCTATGGCCTCACCTAATATGCTCAAGCTTGGCTAATTGCCATTCTGATTGGCTATTCTGTGTCCAAAAGCCCATTAATCTTGGGCTGTATTAATAAGAGTTGAGCAGGTAATGCAATGTGCTCTGCTGTGCTCTGCCATTGTATTTGTGCCTGCTACAGCCTCCTGCTACTGCTCTCTACCTCTGGCAGTGATTCTGCCATTGCTTTCTGCAGCATTATGCTAAAGCTATAAGCTAGCTCTGCTGAACTGCCTGGAAACTACACTGCTTTGAGTTTACCAGGAACAGGCTCTAAATGCCTCCATGCGATTGGCCTGCTTAGCCAGCATGACATTGTGCTAAGACTGCCTACACCTGAAAGTCTCCTGCCAAGATGGGAAATCCTGGAGACACACAGATCGTCCAGAGGAGCCAGGAGATCAGGTCAGAGATGGGCTGCCTCCTTTCCTCAGCCTGTGAAGCATCTGAAGCCTCAGTGGTTGACAAGACAGTAACAGAATTCCCTGAAAGTGTGTGGGTACTGTCGGAACCTGTAGCTATCCCTGTGAGTCGGGGAATAGTATTTTGTAAGTCAATACTTAAAGCCTCTTGTAATTCACCACTGCCTTCTGCCATAAGCACAAAGGGCTCCTTGAGTCCATCTAGTGGACAAGTGGTATATTGACCGCAGGTACCTTCTCTTCCAGTTCAAGTCATGTTCATATCTTTTTGCGAGTTATTTCTAGATCTATTTATTACTTTGTATAACGTTTCCATGACCATGCAAAAAAATGGATTATTATTAAAATCAGTGGTTGGAGGCAGCAAGAGTTCTGAATATCAAAATGAATAAACAATATAATTTTGGAAAAATATCATCTCACATTAATTAATTACCCCTTCATTATAAGAGGTTTAGTAAATTACTGATATCTATCACTGCTCTCACTTTTATTACTGAAGGAAGAAAAAAATCCACTTTAAAAGTTTTCTGAACTCTAGAAAGAAGCTCAAAGCACAGTACCTATATGCTAGTCTGGAAAAAATACATATACAGAGAGAGAAGTGCCCTTAGACTGGAGGAAATCCAGAGAATAAAATCTTGCCATCACCACTTACAACTTTCTTTCTGTGCCAGCCAGCAGCAGACTTCTCTATCAGACTTTACCTTTTCCTGTGTCTGCAGGTCTGTGATCTCCCTTGCTCGCTGCCACAGCAGTTGAATCACCATTTATGATATCAAGGAAGAAGTCAGCTGGATTGTTGAAGGGTTCACATTCATATCCTTAAAAAAAAAAAGAAAAAGAAAACCAGTCCCAAAACACACATTTGTATTGCATAGATCACAGCTTGGAAGGTCAGATCTAATACTTTATCACCCTTCCACAACCCTGCTACAAGAAAACATCACTGATTTGCGTAAGTATTAGTTTACAGGAGTAGAATGGACAGAATTTCTGAGGTGGTGAATCTGAGGTATCTATACAGAACTTCATGATTGTTTATTCATCACTGACTTCAAGTGAAGAGAAATTTATAACTACATAACTGAGGATGGACAACTCTTGCTTCCTTTCCTGTGCTGTTCAACCACACGCCACTCTGAAAGATACACACTTCCCTTACAGAGGTTGCTGGATGTCTGCTTTACAGCCCTAGACGCTTGCTCTAGAAGCCTTCACAAGGAAGGGCTGTCCAAGAGTAGCTTCTTATAACATGGTTCTAGCAATGGCACAAGGAGGGACAAACAAAACAAACGAAAAAACAGCAAGTATGCTTATTCCTTAGTATTCCTATGAGAACCAAAGTGAGGTGGGATACCAAAAGGAACAGAAGTAGTGATACAGGCTAAAGTCTGTCCCTTAAAGTCTGACATTCAGTGTGTCCATGGCTGCATCCAGATCGGACTAGAAATTCATTCCACATTCTCTGTCCATTATAGTGATAAACTTTCATCCTATTTACTCAGAGAGGGGCCAGTCACCCAACAGTGCTATTATTAATATTAATATACACCTTAATAATAATCTTAAAATGCACCACCATTTTGTTCTCTTGATTGTTGACCTGCATTCAGAGTTCAGCAGATTCTCTGACCAGTCCCTACAGACTACTGCCAATCTGTAGGCTGTGATTCAAAACCCATTAGGTCTGCCACCTAGGCCTGGTAGAACCACAGGTATCATTCTGTATGTTGTGCATCATCATAGAATCATAGAATCAACCAGGTTGGAAGAGACCTCCAAAATCATCTAGTCCAACCTATCACTCAGCCCTATCCAATCAACTAGACCATGGCACCAAGTGCCTCATCCAGTCTCTTCTTGAACACCTCCAGGGATGGCGACCTCCCTGGGCAGCCTATTCCAATGGCAAATCATTCTCTCTGTGAAGAACTTCTTCCTAATATCAAGCCTATACCTCCCTTGGCATAACTTGAGACTGTATCATGCTTCTACACGCCCAAGTGACTCTGGAGTTTTGTCCTGATGCAAAGTGACACAAAGGCAGGAGAAAGCCATGCTCTGTGTTATCTGAAAAATTTCATTTCTATAATTTTTTCCTCTTCTACATAGCACTGTTCAGACTGTTTATGTACAGCCTCTAGTATCCTGATGACAACAGGACTGTTATCAAGTGCTAGGGTAAGAATCAACCCACAGATTAAACTCATTAGGCAGTTCCCTTTGCTCTTGGCACAGAAGACTTACCAATAGAACTGAAATAGTCCAGGGCTTGCTTTGCAGGACCATGGTACAGCACCTTTCCCAAAGCTAGTAATGTCAGACTGTCAAACAGCTTGAATATGGAGTAGCGGGGCTGATGGATGGAAAATATAATGGTTCGCCCTCTTCTGGAGAGCCTGAAATAGAAACAAAACATTCACAAATACACCACACTTTGCATTTCTGAAAGGTCATGATAACCCAAATTGAAAAAGGAAGTATCCAAAGAAGCTGAAATACTTTTCAGCTTCTGAGGGTCTCGATTCTGAAAAGCTGTACTTCTCCCTTCTCTGTCACTGCGTCAGATGTTGCCTTCCAGACAGCACCCATCATTACAAGAGTATGTCACTGGAAGTCTGAGTAGACAAAGTATGGTTGTCTGTAGCGAGCAAAGGTACCTCTGTGTAAGCCTTCTTTATGTTTCCTATACCAGGCTTCAACTTAACTAACTGGAATGGCCCTATTGCACTCAAAAACAGTACCAGGCTTTACAGAGCAGGCTGTGGAAGTCTGACCAGCTGAGATTTCGTTTAGGTTTTCTGGTAAGAGCAGCTTCTTCTGCTAAACTTACTCTGAAAAAAAATCAAAACTAGTGCCTTAGTACTGATGCCAAACAAGTACTCTTGCAAAGACCTCTACCCATAAACAGCAGAGCAAAATGTCCCTCCAAGCAAAACCAGACAATGTGCTACAAACCCAGGATGGGGGTTAAGAACTCAATTCTCATTAAATAAGCCTTGATGGTCATTTTTGTACCACATGACAGTTCATCTCCAAAACACAGGAAATGAAGGTAAATACTGAGGGCAAATCTGCAGGTGAAGTCTGATCTAAGTTGAAGGCTGTTACCAGAGCAGAGGAAGAGATTTTCTAATAGACTCAGCTGTATGGCCAAGAAATTACAATTACAAGGCCTGAACTCCCAATCAACTCCTCTCTGTGGCAAAGGGAAACTGTCCAAGCTGTATCTGTTTTTTGGGCTCCTATCCAATTCTTGCTGTGGAAAGATACCCAAAAACTTCAAAAGGCTTTGGACAAGACTCAAGTAAATAATTTACTACCACTTCTGATTCTATTTGTCTTTTTGTTTGTTTGGCTGGTTTGTTTTTTTAAGAAAAGAGCACTGAGGCTACTCAGTCATAGCAGCATTCCTTTTTGAGTGATGAGATAACAAACTTGCAGCAGAGCCCTGAAGAATCGACTCTTACTTCTTCAAGAGGAAGAGGACTGCATTGGCTGTGCTGGCATCAAGGCCAGTTGTTGGCTCATCCAGAAAAAGAACTGGTGGCTCTGTGATGAGCTCCATCCCAATGTTGGTTCTCTTCCGTTCTCCTCCAGACACTCCCCGGATCAATTCAGTTCCTACCTACAAGCAGAAGAAATCAGGTATTTGCCACAAAACGTAGTCAGTGCATCCTCTGGAGCTCAGGGTCTCCACATTTAGCAGCCCTTTTTATTTTCAGAGCTCCATCAGAGAACTCTAGGGCCAGCAGATGATGGGGCTGACTCTGTGTGAGGGACTGTGTAGCAGTAAGCAGAGCCTGATTTTCAAAGGTATAAGGCATCTTATGCCTTGAGAGAACAAGGATGGCACTGACAAGGAAGAGCCAGAATAAGACCACAGCAGTCACGCTGATGTTCAGAGATGCCTTTTGTTGGTAGTTTACCTGCTGTTCAAGTAAAGGTTAAGTAAAACTGAAGTAAGACTAAAAGTGCTGCTGGGAGGAACAAGCTTTACACAGAACTTCTCCATCGCAGCCCAGCTCTCCTTCCCTCACAGCTTTCAACATTGTAAAAACAATTTCCCTGTCTTGTCCCACAAAGCCAGGAAATGACTGAGCAGCTTTCCAAAGTGCAATGACTAGGCAACTTCTTCACCTCTAAATTTATACAACATGCTGGACGTGGCCCAAAATCATCTTCTCTTACCAAACACACATACCTCTTCCCAAATCACCTCCTGAACTGCAGACTGATTTCTTGTGCTGCACACACAGGTTCCCGCTTATCTTAGTGTAGGTGCACTACATATGCAACAGTGCCCAGGGTCACACAGTTTAGTTTCCAGAGGTAGTAAAATTTCTGAGAAAAGTTTTCTCTCTACTCACCTTAGCATCAGCCACTTTGTTTAATCCCAGCTCACTGATTATCTGGGTGACTCGTTCTTCCTTCTCTTTAACACTGATGGAGCTGGGGAGTCGCAGGGCAGCAGAGAAGTGGAGATTCTCCCTTACTGTCATTGTACCCATGACAACATCATCCTGAAAGCAGCACAGACGGACAATTGTAAAGCTTCCTTCTCAGCTATCCCACTGGGCACCAGATTCCCTGTAGTAGCATCAGAGAAGCCTTTTGTGGACCATGGTGGAAAAAGAACTGAGGCACAACTCTTTGCTTCAAAATCTACATGACACAAAGCTCAAGGTAACGCATCTGCAGTTAAGGGGAGAATGCAGCTCTGCAGACTCCTGGCTTACATCAACCTGCTTTCAAAGGCTCAGGAGTTCAAGTGCAGCCAGTATCATTCTGTACTGCACATGCATTTTCCTTACCAGCCAAAGAGAGGCAGAGCAGGTAGATGAGCTTATAAACAGCTAAACTTGTGCCAGTCCAGCTGAAGCCAACAGGCACTGCTAGTATTCAGTGTTTAAGGTAGAGACACTAAGGGAGGTGTCCAAGTCAGCTCTTTTTCCAGTTCTTGCTGTGGTTCATCGTAACTGCCAAGTTCAGTTGCCCAGAAGTTGCTCCTCACTGGCAGCAGCTGCTCAGAGAAGCAAGAATACTGCACCAAATGCTCCTTATTTTTTCCATGTCTCAACCACCTATAGCACTTGAACACAAAACCTTCGTGTAAGGGCTACTGCTTTAAAAGCACTTCAACAGTCATTTTGAGTAAGAATCAAATCTACCCAGGTTGCAAACACCTGGGTAGCCAACACCAACCTGTAACCTGTAATAAAGCAATCAGAGTTGACAATCCAGAGCTCCACGCTCCTTCATCACTCTCTCTTTAATATTTAAGCCAATTCTGCATCCCACCATGTGATGGGTGTAGGGCTGCAACACTTCATAGTTGCTGAAAAACTTGAAGGTTAATGAGGCGCCTATCAAACCCAGTGCACGCTTTGAAGGCACAGCCCCTAAGCTGCAAGGCAGTGGATCTTGCCTGCTTTGGGACTCCATCCACACCAGACATGGTTATCAGCAGCATAAAGGGTGTGCCAGCCAGCCATGTGTGGCACTGGCGTTAACAGAGAAAGGCCGAAGTCTGTGATCGGTTACTCAGGGTGTCGTGCTATGATAAACTTGCTTTGCTGCCAAAGCTGGTTTAGGAGTTTCCCGCCACCACTTCCCTCCCAACACACCCTCAGCCTCTCACCCAGGCCTCCCATTTCTTATCTTCACATCCAATACAACTGTCAGGTCACCACACTGGAAACTAAACTGAATTTAAGCTACCTGAATACCAAACTGTGGCATGACACCCTTACTTGTAAGATGTGAGTCCAAGCACATGTGTTATATGTTCATCTGCATAACCCTGACCCCATAAGTGTGTGCGTATTTATGTATTTAGTGTTGTTTGTAGTCTTTTGGCTGTCTTTACTGATCTAGGGAGTACTGCACAGGGGTGGGGAGATTGACCATTCAATGTCTCACCTAGTTGCCTATCATTTTAAGGCCAAGTTTGGTTGCTTTGGACATTTGAGAGACAGATGTCTCAAAATGGGACCACTTTCAAAAAGACTTCCTGGACATTCATGAATCACTGGGGATCTGGGCATCCTTGACCTGCAGGATCAAGACACTGCATCAGTTTCATCACATGCATCCTTCCAGAGCCCTTCTAAGCTGTCAGCTTTCAGAAAAGCTGCCTTTACACATCTGCCTGTAGTGAGAAGCTGAGAAGCCTGGATGTTTTCTAGATTTGGCTCTTCATTTGGCTGCCAAGAATCCCCTTCTCCTCAGCTTCCCCAGGGCTTTGAGGCTCTATTATTGGTACAGGCCTCCACCTACTTCCACAGATTCAGGCAGCTTTTCCGGTCTCTGAGTGAAACGAAGCTCTGTTTCAGACAGCCAGAATCAGAGGAAGAACAGCAGGGATCTATTTACTTCCTGGAATTATTGTCTAATATCTTGAAGGTTCTTCTGCCAGAGAGACCACTTCTGAGTTGTACAAGAGATTTTAGGTGTTAAGGGTTTTTTTCCTCCCTCTTCTATTTTTTTAAAACCTTTGCTAGTATTCCAGGGCACAACCCAAAGAAGTCCATCAGTTTGGGTATTCATGTGGCTTTGGGAAGACAAACACTTCCATGTTTCCATGAAGTTAACAGTTTGATCCTCTTGTCTTCCACATCCCAGAAAAATACTAGACACTGTACCACCCTAGTTATCAAATTAGACTCTGTAGGGATCACTGAGAAGTACCTAACCTAGAAGTTAATGCCTTGCTCAGTTTATGCAGTCTTTACTTCCAAGGACTCCTAAGTCTTCACTGAAGGCAGTCACTCACCTGCACAACGTATCCTGAGATGCACTTGAAATTTGGAGGTTGTGGAATGCCATCTATAAGCACTTCTCCAGACAGGCCTGCTGGGTCCTTTCTGGCAGCCAGCACATCTAGAAGACTTCAGAAAAACACTAGGCATTAGGTTTTGTCCCAGCAGCTGCTTTTACCTTTGACTGGAAAAGTACCATCAGTCAGGACTGCAGTTACAGCTGGCTCACAGCATGGTGTAAACCAAAAGGCCATACAAAGGAGTTTTCTCTGTTCCGGGGGCTTTAGCTCTTTGTACAAAAAGCCTGGTGCAAAATGGGGTTTTCCAGCACAAGGTGTGCCACAGCAATATGGCAGCACACAAACCCTCACATTTCACAGCAGTCAATCCCCTGCTGACAAATTCAGTCTCCATATTAACAGCTAACCTCCAATGCGCAGAGAGAAGAGCACCCTGCCGAGCAGCTGCAGTCTGGTCTACTTTGATCTCAAGGAAATTAATCCAACTGGGCATAAACAAGACTAGAGTGAAGATTAATTCTAGAAAGTTATTTTGTTTTAACGCTGGATTTTCCTTACTGCCAGTACAGACACCAGCCTGTCTGCTAGCTAAGTAAACACAACCCTGATGAAGTGTTGTTCTTGAAAACATCCTGATTAGCCAGCAGTCTCCTAAGACAGGAAGATCAAGGGCCACTACAAAGACAAACCTGTGCGAGTCCTGACCATATCTGTCAGTCTCTGACATTCTTGAGGCCAGAGAGTGGCAAACAGCTCTTTTCTCTCCTGTATAACCATGATAAAACAGTATCAACATTGGCTGGAGATAATTTACATGGTATTTCTCAGTGCTTTCATCCAAAGAACCCAAGCACACGTGCACCTCTCCCCACTAAGTCACAGCCAAGTTGGGGCAAGGATCTGGAGCATCCTACAGTCTGACATTAACACCCACATTTTTCTCATTTGCCAGAGGATTTTGGCCTTGCATCTTCAAGGAAGCCTTGCTGCAGTGCCTTCACATGGGATTATATCTCTCCTGCCCCAAGGAAACTTGCACCCCCACCCCATTACAGGTCTAGGACAGATTCTACACCTAAGCACCAGTCACCCCAGTGCAGTCTGGCATCTTAACTCAGGCCACCACCAAAGTTGACTGCAACAACATAAACCACCAATTGGAGCAGAAGAGGGAGTGTGACACTGCTGCAGGGGAAGAACTTCAGTAAGGCTGACAGAGGGACATGAAGTCAAACTGCATCACCAGATTTCTCATGGGCATGCAAAGGTCTGAGCCTGCAGATCCCTCACATCTTCCCTAACCAGCAAACCCTCAAACCCTCTTTGAACAGTTGCCTGTCTATTTGAAGAGGCAGAAGAAAGTACTCACGAAGATTTACCGCTCCCCGTTGGCCCCAGGATAGCATTCAACCCTGGCTTCATAATGCCACTGGAAGAAGGAAAAAGTTATTTCCAAATGGAAGACTGTTCCTATGCAACTCATAGCAAAGATAAGGTCTACACAAAATGTCATTGAAAGGAAAACTTAGAGATTATTAAAAACTTCTCCTTAATTCTGAAATCAACAAGGATTTTTTCCGTTCTTGTCCTAGACCACCAGTTAGAACGGAACCAGAGCTGGACATAAAAAGCAGCCTACAGAAGACAGAAATTAAGTGCCTTTCCTGCTGAAGTGGGTCTTCAAAAGAACAACTGTTTTCTGCTGCTAACTTCCTCTGACTGCAGCCTGAACCATAGTTAAGAGAACTCCTGGATCAGACTGTTCATACAAGTTTGGTCCTCATTTACTCAGATCAGTAACTGAAACTGCTCCAGCTATATCCCAGTTATTTTGCCTCAATCAGAATGTGCTTACATGAACTACAGACTGGCAGAAGGGTGGTTATTTCATTACCAGCACAGCTGGATCTGGAAGGTGACACTGAGGCAATGAGGTCACTGATCCACAGTAGCAGATTAATTCCTACCCTCTGGTATTTTATTTAAGCAAGAACTTACTAAACATTATGAAGGATCTTCTTTTCCAGAGTTTTCCGTTTACATAGGAATCCACTGGACTGCTTAATGGAGTACTGGATGTTATGGAAACTCACAACGGAGCCCCGAGGGGATCGGAGTGACTCCTGTGTTGGAAGAGAACGTTGGAAATTGCCCACTGTGTCTTCTTCTCCAACAGAAATAATGCTGTGATCAGATGTGTCTGCCATCGTGTCCTTGTGTAGGTCAAGCTCCACTACTTGGAGTTTTTTAAGGTCACTGTCATTTTGAACAGTTCCCATCTGTTGAGACAAAGAACATAAACACATACTGAGAAGGAGACATGCGAGCAAAGATTTCCTCAGAAAGTATCTTAGAAAAGCAAGTTCCTGCACACCACACCAATCCTTGCACATGCCAAGTTTCCAAAAGGATGGACATCCGCACAGGAAGACAGCCAGTAGTTCTGAAAGGCATGGGAACCCACAGATTTAGAACAATACACATAACCTTCAAGAATGAGACATGTATGCTCTCAAAGTGATGTTAGCTCAAAGACCATCTAATGAGGTAAAAAACAAGCCCATCTGCAATGGTCACCATCTTGCTCAACATGGTGAGGACTACAAATGCAAGCTGCTACCACTTAAGCTAAAGAGACTCAAGCTCCCCTCCTTCAGGTGTAACATCCTTAGCACCTCTCACACTCCCACAAAGCCAGAAGAAAAAAATGTACTAGTGAATCTGCATGAAGAACCTCAGGAATAAAAACAGTTGAGCTTACTAAAATGAAGGTCAGCCATATGCACATCGTTTGCTGGTGCAAGTTTGCTTCAGAGATACCCATGCGATTAAAATACAAATTACACATGTAGCTTATCGTGTTTCAGTCACAAGATACTTCACAACTAGAAATAGGAAGATAAATTGGGATTTGTCTGCAGGCACCGTTTACCTTGAAGAACAGCAGGAGTTTCCCCTTGCACAAAGGGAGATTTAAACATGCCACGGTAAGGAAAACCATGTTGCAAAACGGTACATTTAGAAAAATTAAATATTGTATCTACTTGTAATCACAAAGTTATAAAGCATTCTGGTTCAAGCAGACAAGCTGCCTCTGTGGCTCAGGCTGGGAGCACCTGAAAGAGGACATGTAAACAGCAAACGAAAGCAACTCTTCTCCCAGTCCACACATTGGAGTCTACACGGTAAGAAGCACATCAGTATGGGTATAACCGTTAATACAGTTTCACTCACAGCAGCGGAGCTCTTTTGTCAAAAGGCTGCTTCCCTTTCTGTTTGGAGACCAAGTTTGGATCCCTTCACTCACTGAAAAAGGAGTTTAAAGTTCTTGCCTTGATGTTGCATGTGAAGAATTCCAAAGCCCTGCAGTCCCAGTTCTGCAGCCTGCACACGGCCTGGGCACAACTTGTACGCTGACTTACAGCCAGGTACCCTCACAGCTGTAAAGCTTCCTATCCGCTTTCCAGAGAACTACAGCAAGGATGAGAGGAATTGCTACATGCCATTTCCAGAAACTGAACGTGACACGTTAGTCTAACACCGGTTGGTCTAATCATTTACTTCCCTTCTAACTGCTGGCATTATGTTGTTTGTTGGAAAGGTAAAAATTTACCATGAACTTATGGAAAGACAAGGTGGTTACTAGGTTAAGGAGACAGAACCGTTCACAAAGATATGCAATGCCAGTTACTTCAGTTTTGTGGGATGGCAGATGTATGCCACCAACCACCCTTTTTCCACCATCTGCACTTCTCCGAGGACGGAGAAGGACCAGATGCTGATACAGTTACTTCCCAGAGAAAGCGATGGTCATCCTTTCAAGAACCTGGAACAGGAATTGTCCTTTCCTCTCTGGCTCTTATCACTTAGAGCCCAAGAAGTTGCAATAGTTTTTTCTTATATAGGTAAAACAAAAGTGATGGGGAGAAGGAAGGAAGTGTTGCTTAGCTTGAACATATCCTGAACTCTTAAGGTTGGTCATCCCTGGGAAAGCCTTGCTTATGGGAAGTAATAAAGGATATGCTGGTTGCATCAGCATATCCTTATATGATTGAAAGGTTGCACAACAGATCAGGAAGGAAAAAAAACAGTTAGGATGACGGTGACACAAAGGGCAAAGACCTGGTTAGACTTTTGAACATTTGACTGTCTTGCACATCTCACATCTGTTCTGGATAGGTCCTGTGATTTATCTGAACATAAACCCTTTTATATGGCTTTTGCAAAGCTACTGACTAGCACAGGGAAGGTAAATCACTGCCTCGGGTATGCGCGGAGGTGGCAGGGAGATGGAAAAAGCTTAGCACAGGCTACAGGTAGTACCAGACAGTTGCACCATCACCACTTCACAAGCAGTACGAATCCCTCCAGCCTACCACCATCGCCCCGCGGGCGAGGTCCGCTACTAAACCGCAGTCATAAACCGAGCTGGCCGTCCACGCTCGGCTTTCCTGCCCAAGCCCCCTCCGTCCAGCGGGG
This sequence comes from Tricholaema leucomelas, assembly GCA_013400475.1. Taxonomy (NCBI): domain Eukaryota; kingdom Metazoa; phylum Chordata; class Aves; order Piciformes; family Lybiidae; genus Tricholaema lacrymosa; species Tricholaema leucomelas. The sequence continues at coordinate 33,611 of WAAF01009618.1, read as the reverse complement.
CCGGCACGCTTCCCGCCGGAGGGCCCCGCCGCGCCGTATCCCGTCCCGGGCGCGGCCCGCCCTATGCCGTTACCTCCTGGCTGCATCGGCGCTCGGAGCTCCGGCGTCGAGGCTCTGTAACGAGGATGCTGTCTGGGCGGCGTTTTATAACCGGGTCCGAGCAACAGGTTACATAAAGCAGAGGCAGGGAGTGCCCGCTGTGTCACGCAACCCCCACCGGCACACGGGGGAAGGCAGCGGCGTTGGGTATGGAGCCCCGCTCCGGCCGGCAGCACGGTCCGGCACCCGGCTGAGCCACTCTCGGGGTGGTGTCGGTGTCGCCGCCGCCGAGACGGGACACCTCTGGCAGCGTGGGTCACGCTGGGGAAGCCGGTTCACCGGCCAACGCTGCTGGGCCTGGGGTGGCGGCGAGGCAAAGCCCCCCGGTTCTGGGATGGCGCGGACTGCTCCGCGCCGTTACCCCGCCCTCCTGGGGCGGGGAGAGGAGAGCGGGGAGAGCGACGCTGTTCGATGCAAACCGCCAGAGGGGCAAAGGGGCTTCCGACGCAGGGTGACCCGCCAACTGCCTGCGGCAGGGAGCAGAAGCGTGTTGGGGAACGCAGGGAGGCAGCATCCCATTCTCTGCCTTCATACTTTCTGGACACGTCATGACACTCCACCACGGTCCCAGTCCTGCCAGTCCATAGGCGGCCCTGGGAGCCCCTCCAAGGATGGCGCTACCACACTGCCTCACACCCGCGGAGGCAGTGTGCGGCCCCGCTGAGGCAGCTCGGGAAGCGGCAGCCCGCTGGGGTTATCCCCGTTCTATCTGGCTGTCCTGCTGCCATGTGCGCCCAGCTAGGAGAAAGTGTGAAAGCGGCAAGATCGGATTTCCTTCGGTTTGTCAGCCTCCTGCTCCCAAGCACTATTGTCTTTACAAATAATCTCACTCTCCCCAAACTCTTGGTGTTGTGAATGCAGGAGAAGCCCACATTACAGCTTATAAATATGATTTATATCAGACCTGTCAAGTCACCTAATTAACTGCTTCTAACTGCCCTCTGCACTTCTGTACAGCATTGCTTTTGGTCTAACACAGATCTTGCTGGATCAATTTAAGGCTCAGCTAAGCCAAAGCATACTTCTAACTAGCCAATCAACACCAATAATGAAAACTCCAAAGGTTTACCTATCCTCGTTCTGACACCTGCATCCCTCCAGGCATGTTGATGCACTTGATGCTGTTGATGCACTGTGCAGAAGATACATCTCGTGCAACTACATTGCTCCACAGAGATGGCAGGAGTCCAGAGCAGGTGGAGATACTGGGGTAGTGAAATAGAGATCTATCAGGGGAGCAGCATTTGCCACAGGTACACCAAAGAATCATGCCTAACAAATTAGAATGCTATCTTCAGTCACTGTATGGGTCAGAAGCAAACTTGAGTTTGTTTCATTTGCAATTTAACTTCCTCTTTCGAAGAGAATCTGCCTACATTGAAGACTTTTGCCCTAGTGTTTTACCATGCAGTCACATCTCTGTCTCCAGGCATATTTCAGCTCTAAGTGCTCACTACCCCTTAATGTGCTGCAGTGACAATCCTCTCATCATGTGCCTAGGACAGTAAGAAAAACAACTTGTGTGTTTGGGAGCAGAGCTGAGCAATTTTTGAGTCATGAACTTGCTACTCCACATAGTGTCTGCATAGTGATGCAAAACAACTTACTGAAAGTGTACAACTCACTGGAAGTGTACAATTGAAAGTGTAGGTTACTCTCCACAGTTTCAGTTGCTTAGCTGCTCCTCAGAATGAGGGATGTCTTTTTCCTGGTAATTTCTGGAAACGGAACTTTTCCTCTTACACTTTATTGAATGGAAAATCCACTTCTCTGCCCCTGTGCTAAAGCACATCCCAATGAAAAAAAAAAAAAAAAAAAAAAGACCTGAGATATAGGGAGGAACCAAATCTGCCAACTACAGCATGTAGTCGAAGGCTTTGTCTTTCCTTTAGCCCATTCTTCAAGCAACAGTCTTCTGAACTTCTTCAAAGGCCTTTTGATCCTCATGCTGTTTTATCTCCAACCTCACTTGGGAGTAGTTTTCAGCTGTATCGTTTTACTGATCTGGGTGGTCTAGCTCATACTGTTGCTGATGGAGATTTCTGCAAATATGGGGGTAGAAACAGCTGCCAGGGGTGTGGATTTTTTAAGGCAAATACTGGTAACAAGCCTGATCTATGCACTGTACTCTCCTCTCACTGCACCACTCTGCAGGTTGGTGGTTTCAAGCACTGCTTTCTGCTGCTCATCCGCAGAGAGGCATGTTCCTTGTAAACGTCAGCCTTCTGATTACAGGATGTGGTCTTTACAGAAAGACAGCAAAGGCATTAACTCCATCTAAAGCTCTAGCAAGCACCGAGCACCCTGTCACTTATATTGAGTGATGTTAAACTAATAATGCTACAGGCCATGCCTTGATACTCTGTGATAGCAAGGCAAGAGCAACCTGGTTCATATTTCAAATCTCATGCACATTTTAGCACAGGTTCAAGGTTGTTGTTCTTTCTCCTTTATCCTCTGCTGCCTTTAGATTGTGATCTGGCTGTCAGTTCAGGATTGCAGAGCAGAAGAGATGATGATACTGTCCTGGGTGTGGAGGACATGACTTAGCAGAAAGTTGGGCTTTGAGGAGTTCTCCTGAAAAAGCCTCATTCTCATTTGCACATTGCTCCTTTCCTGTATGTCTAGTCACACTAGACATGTCCTGCACATGTCTATCCACATAGAGTAGGTAAGAAATTACTCTCTCTAATGAAGATGCTGGTCTCTTTTTCCCATCTTCCTGCAGCAAGAGCCACAGCATCACAAAACACATCTGTTTGCAGGGGGTGCTGAAGTTCTAGTCTGGCTTTCCAGGTGGACCAAGACTTCCCACCACTTGATCAAGTCAGATACGGCTTTGTCTAGCAGAATCACAAGAAACAAAAATTTCAAATCTGTTTCTCAACTGCTTTCTTTAGGGTGCTGTTTGCATTGCTCTGAGGACCCAGAGTGTTTTTTAATCCTACCTAATGCTGAATTTCATAAAACATGTAGAATTTTTCAGGGACTTGAGCCAGCAAGGGAGTGCATAAGAAATCTGTGCAGGAGTAACTGCATGCTGATGCAACAAGAAGCAGGTCTCAATGCTCTCTTATATAAAAGCATCTCTGAGGTCAATGCAGAAGACAGCACTATCTGATATAGTGCATGAGAGAGAGATATTTCCTAGCTCTTTTTTTCCCAAAACCTTTAGTAAACCAATCTGAAAGACACACCCAGTACAGATGTGTATACATGTGCTGAATCTGCTCCATCTACAAATCCATCACCTCAGGCACAAAAAAACATTGCTCATCATGTCGAAGCTAGTGCTGACTGGCCTCCCTTACTTGGTTAAAGTGCTGCTTGCCTTGGAGAAGTCGCTTTTTGCAAGACTTGCAGATTACATAGAAGAAATCCAACCTTGCCAATTTTTGTTAATTATTTAGTCCATTATCTGAATTCATAGTAGTGCTAAATCCTTACCTGGTTAAACATAAGAAAGGACTCAAGCAAATCTAAGAGTAAACGAAATCAATATTGAACTAGGGTGCTACGCTGAGATATCACGGGCTTGACTCTGACAGAAATTGCAAATAGCTAAACTGTAAGATTGACAGAGCTACACATGAGTGTCAGATGGGCAAACTGAGCAGTCAGACAAGGATCCAAGACCTGTGCTTTAAAGCATCTAGTATATTTAAACCACCATAGCAGTTCTGTGGTAGTTAAAAAGCTAACATCATAACTGTGCTCAGATACTTACAGCTCCAACTTCCTGTTACTAATTTTATGGAGAACCTAAGATTACTGTAAGGTATACAAAAAAAATTACAGAGAGACACTCCTCTCCCTCAGTCTAAATAGATGAAGAGAGGGAGCAGAAATGGTGAGGTCTGATGAGAGAGATGGGAATAGAGACCTGCACCAGGGATACATCTTGTACATGCTGCACAGCAGCTGCTGGGGACGTAAGCTTAGGGTCCTATCTAATAAAGCAGATCTGAAGAGAGGCAGTTGTGACTGCCCCATGTTTTAACACCGTTAGGACAAAGCGTGAGACTGCAGACTGAGAAGCAGCACTAAGCTAAGATGGGGCAGCAACACAGGTTGCCCAGTGCAAGATTCTCCCACACTCAGGCCAGCCTAAGCTCCTGGGCCTGAACTCCCTCAATAGTTTGCTTTGCTATTTGCAAGTCAGGGAGGGGCACTTCATCCTTCTGCTTCCCTTTTGAGGGCCTCAGTGCCTGCAAGATGTTAACGGGATTAAAGCATGTTTTATCTGTCCCCAGCTCAGTTCTCCAGAGGTCAGCTCCCTCCCTAGACATGAATGTTGACACATGCGTTACACAGACATTTCACCTCCTTCCTCAGGAGCAAAGTTCAGGCTGCCCCATCAGCCAGTCCTAAAAACTGTTTAACTTCTATCCACTCCCAAGATTTGAGCTGCTGGCCATTAGTATTTGTTGTGACAGCCAAAAACGGATTGAGACTTTTTTTTTTGTGGTAGGTGCTGTACACCCAGGGCTGTAGAGTGTCCTTCTCCAAAGAGACACTGTGCAACAGCAGAATGTGAGGTAGTGTGACAGTAAACAGCTTGTATTCTGAAAGAAACTAAGTCTGTCTCATTCCTTTCCACTTTGTGCCTTCCTAAATGTCTAACTGTGCTATCTGACCTAGACACAGAACTACCATGTGATGTCCTTCCAACACAGGGCAGAGCATCACATTAGGTGAAAGAAAAAGGCAAAGTGGAAAGGCTGAGAAATCTCAGATGTTACCTGCACTGGTGCAGGCTGCAGAAAAGTCACATTTACCTGTAGGGAAATAGTGTCAAGAAGGCAAATCAACAGGTAGCAAGTGTTATCAAAGAGAACCCAAAGCAGCAAGCCATAATAGATGCTTGAATGTTTGTCTTGAAGATGAAGGCAGTAACATAGATGAAAAGGGGAACAGAAAGAAGGAAGCACTTGGGTGCGTGGATCACCCAGTAACGCCACAGGAAAAAGCACAACACTCCAGAGGTCTTTGTACGCACCTTCTAGCTAGCACAACTGGTTGTTTTACTAGGTCTCTGATGCATCTCAATATTTAGCTATTTATTTCAGTAGAGCCACTGCTTCATGTCTTGGCCAAGGCATACCAGTTTTTCTGACAGTGCTGACTCCTTTCCAGATCTAATTTTTCTCTCATAGTTTGGAAACTGCAGTGTAAGTGAAAATGACTGTAGCATGCAAAAGGAACGTGGAAGCTCAGAGCTACCAAGAACCACTGAAAAGCAGGCAGGAGTCCTAGGACAGGAGATAGTAGTCAGTAATTTGGGAGAGGCAGGGAGCAGAGAATAGCAACAGAAAAACTAAGATAGGCGTGAAGAGTAGATGAGAGTCTGGAGTAGCAGGTGTTGATGTCACTGAATATAACTCAGGACATCACCACATCTAGGAGTAGCTCTTCCAGATACTCAGACTTGGAGAGAAAAGACAATAAGTAAATCTTAATTACTTACAGAGGAGGAATAGAATAAGAAACTAAACACTGACACCTCCTAGAGGGTATGAAAAGGTACATGAAAAGCATCCCATGGTCATAAGAATGCAGGAAACAGCAAGGAATGCCAGTTACAGAGTTTTCATTTCTCATTACAAGGACCCCTGACTACAGCATGCAGACACAGCCCTTCATGCCCAAATGCTGAACACAAAATTGGATACATTTCTTGCTGATGGTGAGTGTGCAAGAGAATAGTAGTGAGGGCAATTGGTTCTATTTCAAAATAAAATTGCCACTGAGATTTGCTGTAATTTGTTTCCCTTCTCCCAGTGCCTGCATTGCCCACCTCTGTACTGATCTCCATCCAATTCAGCCTTCTCTCCTGATCTTCTCTCAGCAGCTCCCCAGCAACAGAGTCCTTACCAAGGTCATTCACATCACACACCAGAAGTGAAAACACTCGTAGTCCAGTCTTACAGTCAGAGCATGCCCCACAGACCACTTGCTTCTATCAAAGTAGTAGGGCACTTGTGCCATAGAGCCTTGTCACTGCTGGGCACACAGTCTTTCTTGGTAACTTGCTGAGGCATCCCTCAGCTTAAACTTAGGCTGGAAACCCATCAACAAATTGTTTCATCAGCTGAGAATCTGCATTCCTCCTTCACCACTCCTCAGCTGGGGCTGGGTATCAGCTCACCACACCCTAGCAGCTAGTGCTCTTCTGCCACCCACTTGGGTGCCTGGCATATGCACAGCATGGCTGGTTGGCATTGAGCTATGCCTGGCATTTGCTATCTCTGAAACCAGCCTACAAGAGGAGCTTCTTAGTCACTTCCTCAAGCATTGAATTCTGTCACCTCTCTTCAAAACCTAGCATACTGATTTTAACATATCCCTTGGCCTCTGAGCTCAGGAGGTGCAGCTGGACCTCACACCTACTTCTGCTGCTCTTCTAGTACCATGCAACTTGCTTTCAAGTTTGGAGGCTCTGAATTAGGGATTTTGTGACCAGGAAAAGGATCACCTGGCACTTCATCTGGGTTTGCAATCAGCCAGCTCATCGGATAATGCTGGTTTCTCCCCTTCCTTTTGCTAGTTACTGATAAATTCCATGAACATCCATAGTTGTTCCCTGATGTTGCTCTTTCCTTTATAAGCAATTCCTGCTAGGATGTGTTTGTAAAAGAGACAGGGGCAGGATGTTTTCCAGCCCAAACCCTCCTGTTGCTGAAGGGTGAGCTGCTAACAGCAGCTGTAGGCTAATACTAGCACTACTCATAAGACTGCAAAAAATGAGTGCAATCTCTGCTAAACCTGTTTGCAGATTGGAGAGAGAACTGTGACCTGCCAGAGGTGGGCACAGTCTGCAACAAATAGTTGAGTTGGGAGGATCTATCATGCTAAAGCATGTTTTGGAAACTCTGTCTTTTTGCTACCGGTAAAGTAAACTTTGTCTCTGCTTCTGTTCAGTAAAACAAATGGGAGGTTTTCTACCGACCTGCTTTGAAAACGAAACGAAGAAGCTCTACATGCAAAGGGCTGCGAGTGGTTCTGCCTGACACCTACCGGTAAAGTAAACAAGGTTGATAAGCTAACCCAAAAGCTCAGCTGTACTTGAGGGATGCCTGGGCATTTACATGTCTCTTTTAAAAATGGAAAGTTAGGCTTGGTCACTATTCAGTGCACCATATTCTTGGAGAGACACAGAGAAGAAACTTGCAGGAGCTTTATATGCTTATGGCCATAGCCAGTTGAGGCTGCTCCTCCCTGTGCACATCAGTGAATCTCTCCATGCCTCACTTATGACAACGTGGTTAAGACAGTGCTTTCTTCCCTGTTGGCTGGATTTGAGAGTGCTTTAATGCAGCCTTTTCCCTCAGATCACATGCAGCGCTTAATAGAACGGGGCTCAGACGCCAGACACTACAACAACCAATATGAATAATTGTGGCGGTGATACCTCTCTTCAGAGCACCTTATACTTTTCCAAACCTCTTCTTGAAGATTTTCACCACCTCAAGGCACAGACATGACACTGCAGTTTGGAAGGCAAATTGGATGAAAACACAGCCAAGCAACCTGCCATCAAGGAAGAAAATACTTTATTTCCCCTATCAGACATACATCATCTATATAATATGAGCTCCTGCTGGAAGGCCTGACAACACACATCTGAAAAGAGAAGCTGCATTATGTATTCAGTGTATTGATGTTATTTCTCAACCAGCTTGAAGACATGATTGACAAATACACACAAGCAACGGCTGGGGACAAGTAACTGCCTTGCCCTACTCTAAGACGCATCATATACATGACAGCACGTTGACAAGGATCAGAGAAGAGACAGTTGCATGGAGGCATACAAGTAAAAGAGAAGACATTAATGCAGGCACAGGTATATACTAGTGACAGAACTTTTACACTGAGCAGCACTGGTATCCCAAAACCATAGTACTGGTTGAAGGGAGTGGTCATACTGACAGAAAGGGGGAAAAGGAGCTGGCTGGCTATTGCTGGACCCAGGACATCACTGCAGCCTGCACTTCTTATCTTATCCCAGAGCTGGTTCAGGTTTCAACAGGGCAGGCTGACTGCTACCGACCACCCACTGCCCCACAAGAGAGTACACTGCCAGACTCTTCTTGTCTGTGGGCAGTGGAGAGCCCTGGCAAGCTGGGATTGCAGCTTCTGTGGTTGTCACAAACAGGCAGAGCAAGGGGCAGACATCCCTGCCAGCTGCAGCAACCCCATGGAGATTCATACATTCTCATTTTGCAGGAGAAAGATGGCTTCCCAAGTTTGAGGCATGAAACCCTGCATCACAAACATGACTGGTTTGCTTTTCCTGCCATCCTAAAGCACACCACCATGGTGCCTGTGACCTGGTTACCTGAGGCTGATGGTCACAGACCTGTGGATTTGAGCCCAGTAGCCACACCATTGGCCTCTTGCCTCACTTGCCTTCCCCCCAAAAAAATGGCAACACAAAATGCCACTGCACAAGATCCCCACCAAACTTATTACTTCACTGCGTAGCACACCAAACAGTGTAGCACTAATGAGAGTTGTGATACAGCTCATTTCCAGCTTTAAGTCTACAGAGCCTATTTGTTAACTATTGTAGAATACCAATTATTAAGATATTTGAAATACATTTACAGTGGTCTTGTAATAGCAGCAATACTCTGCACCAAATACAAGGGAAAAAAAACAAGTCTCAGCAAAGTGAAAAATGCTGGAAAAGAGGTATTTAGCTTCTGATTGAAAAAAAATTACATTCATCTCATTTTCACAATATTCTTGAACTGAAGCGGTGTCAGCACCCACAGCTGTAAACCAAATTGTTTCTTTGACAAAGAGGAGAAGCATCATAACTTCATAAATATGGTGCTAGTTTTGTGAAGCAACTTGAAATGCAATTTATGGAGTGTGAAAATAGAGACAAATATTTCTTAGTGCAAACAGCTATGTTATGAGCCATATAAGCAGAAGTCTTAGGCCTAGGTTGCTACCAATTACAACTGCTTCTTCATTTGTGATATTTCAGATGTGTTTCCAATTACATCAGGAGTCAACTCTCATTTTAGTTATCCAGAGTTAGGGGTTAGTATCTTTGCTCAACATCTGCATCTAAGGTACAGAGAGGGTTGACAAAGCATTCTGGGAAGACACTACAACAGAAAAAAAACAGTTGGTAACCTGGCAGAAAAAAAATTATCTCCATTCTATCTCATACTGATTATTATATTTTGCTTTGTTTATATGAGAACCACATCTTTGTGTGTGTTGGGAACAAGCTGCAGTGTGTCGCTTCAGGATACGAGTGTTGACAGAGTTCTAGAGTCTCTACTTTTTGGAAAAAGATAGATTGACTGACTTAGCATTGCCCTGTTCAGAGGCAGAAAACTGACACATCATATGATTCCAAACTTCCACCTAGTCCCATTGACAGATATATGAGGCATAAATTTTAGCTCTGTGACATTATACATCATAACACTGGAAAAGAGCATCCCTGACTTTCCATATCACAGATTCCTGACAGTAGTAATGTCTGTGTCCACCTGTCTGGATTATTTTGACAGTGAGGAAAGGACTAACACTGATTTTAGTAGCATGGGAGCCAGACTGGGAGCATTAAGCTGCTCACTAGAAGCACACATCACATTGTGGCTGGATATTCTTGGGCACCCGAGCCCCTGGCATGCTTGACTTGGGCAAGATGGGATAGACACCATTTTGGGAAGAATTGCCACTCAGGTTGTTTCCCTGTATGTGTTCCATCATGCAACCTTCTGCTGCTTCTTTCTTCAGCTTGTCTAGGCTCTGAGGGAGCTGCTCTTCATGACTGGGTTCCTCCTCCTGTGAACAAGAAGAAAGTGCGACCTGCAGTGTTAGCAAGCTACCAAGAAATCTAGCAACGCTCTTGGAGAGACACAAGGTGTCCCACATACTTCCAGAAATCAGTACAAGCCTGCCTGTTAAAGACTTAATATACTGAGTCTTTACACTCATGAATGCACATTCAAGCATTAGACAAACAAGGAAAGATTCATCCGTTTTCACCCTCTACAAGAACGTTCACAGAAACTACCAGCTCAGGAGGCCAGTTGTCCTGAGGACAACCTGTTTTATTTGAGGCAAAGAAGGTGCTAAGCACCTCTGCCTTTTCCTCATCTCTAGTTACTACATTCCCCTCCTTGTCCGATAGAGAATGGAGGTTATCCTTGCCCCTCTTTTTGCCATTAATATATTTATAGAAACATTTCTTATAGTCATTCACAGCAGTGGCCAGTCTAAGATCTAACTGGGCTTTTGCCTCTCTAATTTCCTTCCTACTCAACTTGGCAACATCCTTATTTTTTTCCTGAGTTACTTCCCCCTCTTTCCAAAGATGATATGCCCTCTTTTTCCCCTTAATATCTTCAGAAGTCTCTTGCCCATCCAGGCTGGTCATCTTTCCTGTTGACTCCATTTTTAGCACATCAGGACAGACTGTTCCTGCACCTTCAAGATTTCTTGCTTGAAGTAGGTCCAACCTTCCTGGACCCCTTTGTTTTTAAGGGCTACTTCCCAAGGTACCCTCCCAGTTAGTTCCTTGAGCAAGCCAAAGTCTGCCCTTCAGAAGTCCAGTGTGGATGTTTCATTGATGCCCCTCCTAGCTCCACTGCATATTGAAAACTTTATTATTTCATGGTCACTGCACCCCAGACAGCCTCTGACCACCACATCTCCTACCAGCCCTTCTCTATTCATAAACAGCTGGTCAAGCAGAGCCTCACTCCTGGTAGGCTGGCACACCAGCTGTGTCAAGAAGCTATTCTCCATACTTCTAAAAACCTTCTAGACTGCCTCCTCTCTGCTGTGTTAAGTTCCCAGCCAATATCTGGCAGGTTAAAGTCTCCTACAAGAACAACGTCTGGCAACCTTGAAACATCCTGCAGCTGTTTATAGAATAATACATCCACCTCCTCTTCCAGGTTGGGTGACCTGTAACAGACTCCAACCAGTATGTCGCTCTTATTGGTTTGCCCTCTGATTTTTGCCCATAGGTGCTCAATCCACTCATCACTGGTCTCAAGCCCCATGGCGTCAAGAGCTTCCCTAATATGCAGGGCCACTCCTCCACCCCTTCTCCCTCTCCTCTCTTTCCTGAAAAGCCTGTATCCATCTATTGCAGTGCTACAGTCATGTGAATCATCCCACTAGGTTTCTGTGATGGCAACTATGCTATAGCCTCCCTGTTGCACCAAGCTTCCAGCTCATCCTGCTTGTTGCCCATACTGCATTAATTTCTGTACATGTATTTCAGCTGGGCTGCTGGTTTCACCCCTGACCCTGGCTTACCACTCTCAGCTTCCTCTCTGGAGAGCCTGGTTCCACCACCTTCCTCCCCTCAAACCTAGCTTAAAGCCCTCTCAATGAAGGCTGTCTGAGAATAAGTAGGTACAAAGCAAATGAACACAAGTAAATTGCATCCACAAGGCTTCAAAGGAGCTAGAAGATGCATTTAAAGGTACCAAGGTTAAGTGGGGGGACATGAAAGCAAAAGGCTTACTTTGCTGGAACAGAAAAGGCTTGACCATACAAAATGTTGATTCTGCTCAACCATATTTTCTTATGACAAGGAAGGATTGGAAAAGCAAATGCCCTTACAGCAAGGCCGGTCACCAACTCTGAAGCTGATTCATATGCATGTTGGATGGCTACCAACCTTGATAACACTATCCAGTTGTTTGCTCAATAGGTCTTTCCTTTTCAACTTGTTTCTCTCTGACACATCTAGCTTGCTCACCACTGCATCAATCTTCGAGCCGATGTTGTTTATGGACTGTTCCAGCCGAAGCACACGTTGCAGGATGCTGGAGAGGGTAGACACTGACAGTGTTTGCAAGCTTTTTTCTTTTGGTGAGCAATAGAATTTGCAGCAGACAATGGACCAGATCTCAAATAGGAGTGAATGCTACACATTAGATAATTGATTCATGCCCACTAAAGACATAAGTCCCTGCTACACTATGTTTTCATCTGTAATCAGTTTTTCTGTGCAGGATGAATCTCAACCAGTTTAGATCACAGTCCAGCCACAATATAATCTTAATAATTCTTGCACCTGCCTCTCATTTTATATGGCACTGTGTGGATCGCTCAGTGTTTCTCAGCAGTAGAATCAGGATCTCCTGATTCTCTGTGCTGTATTTATCCCATGCTGCTCTTGTGGAAGGAACAGCCAAGTAGTGCTGTCAGATCTGGAGGACAAAGGCCAACTAGGCCATAACTCAGAAATATTTATTCACACAGGACCTTCAGTAAAGGCATCCAATTCCCCTGACTCAGTTATCTGGGCTACTTTCCAACCTAAAACATGACAGCATATTGCCTGTGGCCAGCTGATAGCTCCAGAGGTTACTGAAACCCCAGATGTGTTAACCGAATCTTTTAGAGGAACAAGCAAATTACAACTGTCCCAGTTCTCTCCCAACATTGTCATTTACATGTGTGCAGGATAAAAAGGGCCAAGATCTTACTGAAACTGCTTAGCAGCAATGTAAACTGTTGCACCAGGGAAAGTAGCAGAGAATCAGAGCGCTCATTTGCAGAGGGATTACACTACTGCCAGCACAAACATACACTTGGAACTCTTCTTTCGAGACCCAGCTGTCCTTCCTGGTGTGGTTATTTCTTGCTTCCCTGTAGGTCAAATTCTCATCCAAGTTGTCACCATAGGATTTCCCCAAATTTTTAATCTCTGTATTCAGAGCAACCTAGAAAATAGATAAAGAAATTCCTGCAAAGTTGCATACTAAGTTTGTGTCAGCTTCACTGTAACACAGAGCTTCACAGGCAATGATATACTGAGCTGCTATTCAGGCAGAGTTGAAGCTGTATTGGGCTACCAGAGCTGCACTTCTATTTGAGTTTACACCACAAGCCCAAAGAATCCTGCAGCTGCTTTGGAGTGAGCTCTATCAAACACAGGGTTTCTTTCCTTTCATGTTTTTTTTTCCTTTTACCTCTTTCTCCTCTAGGTCATGCTTCATCTGCTGTTGCTCCTCTTCATCAAGGATGTGGTTGCCATCTCTGTCAAACTTGCAGAAGGCTGCTGTGATCTCATGGTCTGCATGGCCCAGTCTGCAGAAGAATAGAAAGAAAAAGCTCAAAACTGTTAAGTTCTAACAGCAGGAACACCTTTGTTGAAATCAGTGTATTGTTTCCTTCTGCCAGTGACAAATCGAAGCATCCCAAATGAGACAGAAACATAAACCTGTTTAAAACAGGAGATTAAACATGTGGGGAAAGGTACCCTTTTTTGAGCCTTACATTGCCCAGAACTGAGGTAATTCCTCTCCCAGTCTAGAAATGTACGTTTACAGGCAATTCACACAGAATGCAAATTGCCTTTATTGCCAAACAAATGGGTTAAGTGGGTGTCCTTTGAGCTGGCTCACTTACTCCTTCAAGCTGTTCTTAAAGTCTTCAAAGTCTAGTTCCTTTGTTCCACTCTGCAGTGCTTTCTGCACATCAGAAATCTGCTCCTTCTTCAGCTTCAGCCTCATGAGTGTTCGGTTGTAGCTCTGTTACCAGAGGTGCAAATGGACACAGAATCATGTAGAAGAGTGAAAAATAGGGCAGAGTAGATAATGCAATATGGGTCTGTAGATGCTAGGTAATATTTCCAGAAGCAAAACCATAACACTGCTGAATCAGCTCACCTCTAAGCTAGGATCGAACCTTCAAAGCAGCACTGACATGGTAGCCAGAGGCCCCATGACAAAGTTTGACGTCTGCTTTGCTACTCCCAAATCTCCCTTTATCTGATCTAAGAGTAATCAGATGTTGAAGATACTTAGTCCCATAGCACAAAGAGTTGTTACATTCTGACACCTTGTCCTGGAGGTCCCATGTACCCCAGAAATTTCCTCTCCCTCTGTGGTTTGAATAGGAGAGGAAAAGGGGCGTGAAAAGACCTGTTTCCCCCCCACCTTGCCCTGCAGGCGTGAAGGGGGGAGCAGGGGGGACCCTTACGGCACGAGGCGTGCCCCGTGCCGGGCCCGCGCTGCACTCGGCTGAGGATTGGCTGTGAGCTTTTCGCGCCTAGGCAGTGGTAACGGCTCTGTGTCTAGGAAAGGGTATAAATATCGAGGGGTTCCCGCCTTGGGGTGCTCCTGCCATGCAGTTCGTCCCCGCTTAGGATTGTGTTCCCGCCTTGGTGTGCCTGCTTGGAGTTCTTCTCCTCCCCCCCGCCTGGATGGCTTCTACACAGCGAGCCTCTTCTCCCTCGGAAGACAAGCTCTGAAGGACTTCACCTTAAGCACCTTATTGTGTAGCTTATCGCTTCTTAACGACCCTGAAGGCCTCTGAAAAGACCGCGGGACAGCCCTTTGAATCGTCCTTCTTTCAAGGCAGCGCACCCTGTCGAGAGTAGCTTACGGCTCAGCTTTATTTGATAGTGGGGAACGCTATATTTAATAGCTCAAGTCTTTTCCAACTCCTGACTTCAAATTAGTCAAGTTTATCTGTGGCATCCTATTGTGTAGATATTCTCAACCAACTAAGAAAGAACCTGCTAATTAAATCTAAATTATCTTCTGTATATAGTTTTGGGGGCAGGTTTTCGGGAAAATAGAATAACTCTATTTTTCTAAATTCCTGACTCGGCCAAATCAATTCCTGCCTCCATAACACACCTTTTGTGGAATTTGCCCATGGGAAGCCCAGCTATAACCTTCTAGACTTGCAGCACTGTGACATGCTCAGCTTCACAAAATAGGATGTATCTTTTCATTGATCAAAGTACGCTTTATCAAAGACTGAAAGAGCTTTGTCTAGATACTATCCTGGGAAGAAATGTCTCTCAGAAATGCCACCAAAATGCTCTAGTAACAAGATTCCTCTTAAACCCTTCTTTCTCATCTTCCCATTGCCATAAGATCTGGAAGATTAACTTGTCCCAGAAAGGAATTGTGATTCCAACATATACCAAGAAGGTGGACCTGGAGTTGGCAGCCTCTGTTTCTCTCTAATAAATTTCATGTAGGTCAGGGACTTGCAGAAGATGCTTAAGAATTTAAATAGAAAGTACCACACCTTTCACTATTCATCACCTGCTTCAAGATGTCTGAGAGCTGCAGCTCATCCTTCTGGCTTGAAAGCTCCTCCTTGACTTCAGAGTAGGTGTCATTGATGATAGCCAGGAACATATTCTAGAAAAAGGGGAAGAAGAGAGATAAATAACCATGAGGCATCTTGTTCACTCCAGCAGCTGAGTAAGAAAGAGTCAGGAATAGATGTGCAGGACTTATTTAAACAAGAAACCATTTCCACATGGGATATCCCTTGGGCAAATTAAAGTGGGTGAAGGGAATGTCCACTTCAGCCACACAGTGATTCATCACTAGGAAGGACATCCATCCAGTTAAAGGAATGGATCAAAGCATATTTATTTCCCACTACCTTTGGTAGCCACTCCTTCAAGATCTTAGGTTACATTTGCATTCCTAGCACTGGATGTTTAACCTGGTCATTATGAGAATCCCTCTGCATCCATTGCCTGCTAAGGCAGAGACTGTCCCCCACGCTTTAATAGAATAAATAGAATAGAATCAAATAGGTTGGAAGAGACCTCCAAGATCATCCAGTCCAACCTATCACCCAGCCCTATCCAGTCAACTAGACCATGGCACAAAGTGCCTCATCCAATCTTTTCCTGAACACCCCCAGGGACAGTGACTCCACCACCATTCACTACTTCCTACACAGCAGCTGAACAGACCCCCTTGAATTCAGCCATCACGTCAGTGGTGTTCCCAGTCGGTTCTGGTGGTACTTAATCACCCTAATCATCAAATCCTCAATTGCAGTGACATGTGCTTTGCTCATTTTGGTCTGTTTGCACTGCAAAGTTATCATAACAGAAAGTGTGCCTAGCTCAGAGATTGTCAGGAGGGGCCTCTCAAGCACTGCTGACAATACTAGGGCGAGCAGGGCTTCCTTGCTTACCAGGAGCACAAAGAAAACAAAGAACACATAGGTGACGAAATAAATGGGCCCAAGAACCCTGTTGGCATTGTCAATGGAATTGTAGTCAAAATCACCAAGAATGATCCGAAACTGAGTGAAGCTGGAGGAGAGAAAGAGCACAAAGTCACACAAAGGCACATATACTTCTCTTACATCCTCAGACAGTTCTGAGGTGAGCTCTGAACATGCCTGCAGCCCAAATGGTCACAGGCACAACCAAGAGCAGGATTTGAGTCACTCGAGTCTGACCAGCAAGTTAAATGTATATGTAGTACTCCAGGGATGAAGTGAACTGATCTGGTTAGAGCAAGAGCTAGCTGCAAAGTAAAGCATGGTTTTCAGACAAATTTCTGTTGGCCCAAAGTGTGTTTTGGTTTCAACAGAAGTTCCAAGCAAAACCAAAGCAAAACCATCCTGACTTTTCCCTTATAAAGGCATACAACTCACTGAAGCCTTCTCTTGCAAGAGAGTTCATGAGACTAGCTGGGAGACTGGACAGCGCTCTTTAATCTGTTGCAAATTGTAGCCCCTGTGAAGCAAGTTGAAGTCTATTGACCAGAATTTTGCTTATCTCAGTTATCTCTCATAAATCCCTTAAAGTCAGGGCTTGGGTGCCAGAGATCTGTGGAACACAGGCTAAAAACCACTGCTGTAGAAGATACCTCCCTTAACATCACACAGTGCCTGAGCAGGCTTGTGAACTGAAGGATTGTCTGAGATTAGGTATCTTAACTCACTTCTCAAACACCCCTTTCTGTGCAATCACATACATTCATTGGTCATCCCCCAAGTTAGGTATCTTCATAGGTCACATTTGGCACCTGATCAAAAATTATTTGGTGAAGGAAAAAAGAGGGAAGGGGGGAGGGAAAAACTGAGGTGGGGGGGAAGGAAAGGGAGGAAAGT
>WAAF01009618.1:6285-16570 GCA_013400475.1 Tricholaema leucomelas | reverse complement strand
AGGGAAGGGAAGGGAAGGGAAGGGGAGGGAAGGGAAGGGGAGGGAAGGGGAGGGAAGGGAAGGGAAGGGAAGGGAAGGGAAGGGAAGGGAAGGGAAGGGAAGGGAAGGGAAGGGAAGGGAAGGGAAGGGAAGGGAAGGGAAGGACAGGCTGTGTCTGCATTTGAACTTTGTAGGAATCTGGGAATGTTTTCTAGGTCTAAGGAAGAGGAATATGGTATTGCTTCCTTTTCTTTGGTTTAAATTGTCCCAATTTAGTGATGTTGAATTGCCTCCTTACAGTAATGTCATGGAGGGCCCATAGGCCTGAAAGCAGACCTGCATATGCCTTGCCCTGCCTGGACATGTTTTTCCTGCTTCTTAGTCAGGGGTGAGCACATGGCCAGCACAGAGGGGCACAACAGGCCTGGTGCCGTGGAGTCTGGCCTGCCCAGGTTGTGTAAGCCCCAACATGCGCAGCTCAGGCTTGCCGGGTGCTAGGCCCGTGTGAGCCCCATATTTGGAAAGCCCAGGCCTGTGGCTCCTTGCCTATTATTGCAAGGTTGGCTGACTGCAGGCCTGATTGGTTATTGGTGGCCAATGAGACCATTGATCTCGGCCCACAGTTAATATGCACAGGCTCACCTGCTGGTGCATTCGCTTGCCAGTGCATTTGTGGGCTAGGTGCATTCACTCACGAGCTCGCTCACCCACGTGTGCATTGACTCGCTTAGTGGACTGCGTATTTACTTGCAGAGCTCACTTAAGCCTGTCATTTCGGGGCTCAGACTCCCCGTGCAGCCGTGCATCTCACTGCACACCCACTGCCTTATTGCCTGGTGTGTGCCATTGCCACAGGTTACCCACTTGTCTGCACGGGAGCATCTCTTTCCTCTGTACCTGCAAATCCTGCCTGTGAGTTCCCTGGACACAGCAGCCGGAGGGACCCGGCAGCAGGGGACCCAGCAGCCCATGGTCACAGACTATTGCCCCTGAAGCCGGGAGTATTCCAGCCTTGGAGTCCACAGGCAGAGACCCTAAGGAGTTGGACACTTTACATAGGCTGTGGCGTAGCCCGGAGGGTGATTTATATTAAATTAAAATCATGAGTAAATACCTCTCTAACTTCTGTTGTGCCTGCCATAGAGCAGAAAGCTTTCAGCCCACCCTGCTGGGCAAATAGTATATAGACCCCAAGCGGCAGTAGCCACGGGGAAAACTCTCTCTGTTAATGGTCTGTTAATAGTTCTATGCTAGTCATTGTAATATAGTTATTAATAAGCCGTTTGTGAATATTATACCCATAAGGTCGACCCATAACCCTGAATGAATCCTATTTAATATTAAATATAGTGGTTGGGGGTGTCGAGAGTTAAGAATATTGAGTTTAATAAATATATTTTTATACAAAATTATCTCGCACTGATTGATTTCTCCCTTTCGCCACAAACCAGCGTAGGCGGCAGAATCCCCCTCCACGATAAGTAAAAAAATCAGTTTTATATCTTTTGCTTTGAAAAGGTCTACCTAATCTTATTCAGGCTATTATGCAACATACTGTAGAAAACTTCATGCTGAATTTGTATTGAAATCAGAATATTACATGACTACCAATTTTGAGATACGAAGGAGAGCTGCTATCTTGTATTTTGTAAATAATATCAAAAATAATTTTCTGACACTTTCATTTTAGTACTTAAAACTACCACCTTGATAAGATAAATGCATCACTCCTGTGAAAGCAGGGTAACGAACCACGATATTCCTTTCAAATTTTTGTTTGCACTAAACTGCGCTATCTGTTGAACAGAAAAAAGATGGCATGCAGCTGTTGTGCAGACACTGAAATAATGTGATCAGTAATTGTTATTTGCAAGTGAGAATTTCAAAACTTCTGAGATTCTGCCTGGGGTCTTCCTTATTGAAAAACAAAGTAAAAGAAAAAAAAAAAAAAAAAAAAACAAAAAAACAAAACAACCAGCACTGAGCCTACCTCAAAACACTTGTTTTAAACTATTTAGTCCTTGCCACCAGAAGTACAAAGAATTTTAACCTAGCAAGGCCTAAAGCCATCTCCTGGTGTATAAACCCACAAATTTTCCAAAATCTGTCACAGTCAGTGCCACTCTACTACCTTACAGGCCCACAGCAGGTGAGAAGGTGACAAATAGTCTTGCAGAACAGAAACTAAGTTATCAGATCAGCTGTGATGCTTTTCTGCAGAAAGACATTATTAGAATAGAATAGAATAGAATAGAATAGAATAGAATAGAATAGAATAGAATAGAATAGAATAGAATCAATCAGGTTGGAAGAGACCTCCAAGATCATCCAGTCCAACCTATCACCCAGCCCTATCCAGTCAACTAGACCATGGCACTAAGTGCCTCATCCAGTCTTTGCCTGAACATCCCCAGGGACGGTGACTCCACCACCTCCATGGGCAGCCCATTCCAATGCCGATCACTCTCTCTGTGAAAAACTTCCTCCTAACATCCAGCCTATACTTTCCTCGGCACAACTTGAGACTNGTTCCTGATACAGGCCAGGATGCCATTGGCCCTCTTGGCCACCTGGGCACACTGCTGGCTCATCTTCAGCCTACTATCTACCAGTACCCCCAGGTCCCTTTCCTCCTGGCTGCTCTCCAGCCACTCTGTCCCCAGCCTGTAGCATTGCTTGGGGTTGTTGTGGCCAAAGTGCAGAACCCTGCACTTGGCCTTGTTAAATTTCATCCCATGGCCTCTGCCCACCCATCCAGCCTGTCCAGGTCCCTCTGCAGGGCTCTCCTGCCTTCCAACGGATCAACACTTGCTCCTAGCTTGGTGTCATCCGCACAACATCCACACAAAGTGTCATTAAGCCACTCTGCAGTTGAATACCCTTGCTGTACTTAACTCCACGATGAGGGAAAGAGGTTTAGGCTTCAACAAATTGAAACTTCTAACTAAATATTCCCATTTAAAGGTCGGGAGGTCCATTGAATCATTGTGGATGTCCACGGAATTGTAGGTCTGCAAGGAGTTTCAGTTTGGTAGGATCAGCAACTCACAATCCTACTGATAAACATCAGACAAGCAGAAATCTATCTTTAACTCTCAATTTTCTCAACATATTCTTTTGTCCATAAAGGTGTTGCAGCTGGAGGATAGTGAGCAACTTATTAACCATTCTGGCTTTATTACAGATGAGATACAACAAGTGCCTGATTGATACTGAGATTTCCAATTGTGGAGAATTTGGAAACAGTTAAAGTTATTTTGATGAAATAATGAAAACCTGGTTCTGGCTTATATACTTACATGCATTTAACAAAGGTACTGAAGTTTTCCACTTGTGTCCCAAAAAGAAGGTAACCCAACTGGGCATAGGCAAAGAAGACAATGAAGAACATAATGGCAAAGCCCAGGATGTCCTTGGCACAACGTGCCAGTGTGGAGGAAAGCTGGGTCATTGTTTTGTTAAAGCTAATATATTTGAATATCTGCAAGAAGAATAAACAGGGGCAAAATTAGGCCGAGCCATAAGCTGAGTCAGTCTTGCATATGTACATTCTTACTAAGACAAGAGGTTCACTATAGTACCATAGCACTGAGAAGACAGCCAGGCTAGGGGAATGGTGACTTAGTATTCAGGATATTTGCCTCAGGTGTGCCACTGTCTTCCTATGGGACCATAAACCTATGATTTTGTTCCCTGTGTCAAAGGAAAATATAGAGGAATGGCTATAAGGACAAATGTCCTGAGGTTAATGAGGAATCTCAAGCACAGTGTGGCTTTCCACCATACTAAGATTCTTCGGTTGAAATGCAAAGGTCTCACCAAGAGATAGGTCATTTCCAGATGTTGAGTGGCCATCACAAAAAGGAAACATTGTTTGCCAGATTATCTTCCAAAATATTAAGCAGTACCGAATGGATAAATTTACATTTTACTCAGCATAGAGGGATGGAAGAGTCTACTCCCATGCTATCAAGGGGAAGAGGTCTGAGACTGGAGGCCTGGCACTAGGCAGATCCCATACAATACCTTGATCCAGGCAAAAAATAAGTTGACTGCATTCATATTGTTGTACTGCGTCTGCCAGAATGCCAGAAACTCAAAGTCCGCGTAGGTGTCAGGGTGCTTCAGCAAATCTCCCAACAGTCTGCTCACCTCAGTGGTGCGAAAGATGTGAAACCCAATAGCAATGATGGAGAGCTGCAAAGAGGAAGAGTCTGCAGTGACCACTGTACCTATGCTGTCCACAGAAATTGGTGCTGCAGATTGTTTTTGTATCACACTTCACAACTGCAGTCTA
Organism: Tricholaema leucomelas; assembly: GCA_013400475.1. NCBI lineage: Eukaryota > Metazoa > Chordata > Aves > Piciformes > Lybiidae > Tricholaema lacrymosa > Tricholaema leucomelas. The sequence goes on along the minus strand of WAAF01009618.1, from coordinate 12,294 downwards.
CTGTTTGCAGACCAGTTTTAACATTCTGAATGATGCCCTGGCTTCACAGTCTGTCAGGCACCTCTAAGGAAAGAATCTTCTAAACAGCTAGAAGAGAATGTGTGCATTTACTTTGCAAGTTCATTTTGCTAATACAGCAAAACATGCATCAGCTTTTGTTTTATCTAGACCAGTTTCCCCATTCCTTCGTTCATTTTGGGTCTTTTTTCAATCCGCCACTGCCCCATCTCCCCCAAAAACAGTGCACCAAGATCCTCACCAGAATGACAACCACATCCAGGATATTCCAGATGCTAGTGAAGTACTGAAGCTTGTGGATGCGCAGCTCCAAAATCTCCTCTACCACATAGTAGAAAATGAAGACACAGAAGATAATTTCACAAGCAACAATGAAGAAGTCCCATGCACTGACATATCGTATAAGCTTCACTGTCCGAATTTGCCAGGAGGGAATGGCACCACCAGTGGCTGGAAACTCAACAACTAACCTTGAAGGGAACAAGAAAACCGTGGTGATTACAAACAGGAGGATGGAGGCTGTTGGATAATTTTGAGAGACATCAAACCTTTGCATCCAGCAAACCATGAGTGGTTGTGCATGTATTTATGCAGCCTTATGTCTGCTGCTTCACTATCCATGAGAGGGAAAGGTAAAAGATGAAGAGAAGTGTATCTGGTTATTATATCAGGAATACCAAGGCTTTTTAATAATCCATACAACATCTACTGACACCACTCAGTCCTATTGCCTTGGTGGATCATATTGAAATTTTGCATTTTAAGAAATTGTGGCCTCAAGAAGTAAGAGGCAGAGGAATTTTCAGTGGGACTTTGCTTACCTCAGAACACAGAACAGATTTATGTTTGCATTATACACAGAGAAATCGATAAAGACAACTCGTGTCCCCCGATCCAGCCACAGCTTCTCTTTCAAGACTTGCAGGGCTTCAGCACTCTCCTCTCTGGTCATCTTGAGGTCTATATAGTATCCTCCCCCACTGTAACTAGTTAGTCTTCCCCAGTGAGATGAGCCACTCAGCTCTTCCTCAGAATGGTATCTCCACCTGCAATAGACAAGCTGTAAGCAAAGGCATCACCACCTTAGGCCTGGATGTGAACTGGTAGCTGGGAGAAATTAGACTACATCTTCAAAGGACAGAACAGCTTCTAATTAAAGAGCTGGCACTTCATTTCAATTCCAGACCTGAGCCTATATGATCTCTTTATTACTGTTGGATTTCTGATCTAGTACTTCCTGGCAGTGACACAACATAACTTAAGACACTATGGGAAGAAAATTCTGTAGGTTGGTTGGCTGTGCCATAGTCTTGTTTGCATGAAGGTTACTCCCCAAATCTGCTGTATTGCTCTCTACTGCAGTGCACACAAGCCTCTGCTTAGAACACACTTGCACTCCTATTTCCTGATGAACAATAGCTTCTCCTTCACAGACCAAGACTCATGCAGCAAGCAAAGAGTTACTAAACTGCAGCTACTTCACATTATTATAGAGAAGTAAGTTTTCAAGATTAAAGAGTTACACTCTTTACCCTCTGGCTCCTGAAACCCAGGAGGGAAGCCAATAGCATCATCCATTTGATAGATCTGGTGCCAAATTTTTGCTTACCCTCTTAAAAGCAGCCAACATTTTCTGCCTAATTCTTCACTGGAGAATGGCTTTCATAACAGGTCTCACTCTGCCACTCATTGTGTTGTGTCCTTCCTCAAGCAGACACTTGGCCTTATTGATAGGCAAAAATTATTTGCTACCTTTGACTAAAAGGGAAATTCCAGCCTTAGATGAGAAACTCAACCCTAGCATTCTGTGGCTCAGCTGATATTATTTTAACTAAAAGAGACTAGTTTGGATTTTCTAATCCTGAACAGCAGAGGATGTACTTACGCGGTTCCATTGATAAGCCCAAAGGAAACCCTTTCCTCCTTGTCTTCTGAGTATACATCATAACAGCCTGAGATTTCCTCCTTAAAGTCATCATGGACCACACAAGAATTGTTCTTCACCTTCAGTTGTCGCATGCGTGGGACACCCAGCAGCAAGTTCTCATAATAGATGTATGATTGGGTGCTGTGTGCTGCTAGGGACTCATTGTTGTACCACTTTGTCCAGTACAGATTATCCAGAAGGGGGCCTTGTGCATACTGCAAGAGAGGGAGAGAAGAACAACGTCTTCATAGCCCATACCCATACAGAAGAAGAATTTTCTTAGCCTGGGCTTGAGATAGTAATACCTAATCCATCCCACTCTGCTCCTCAAGATGAAAAGTAACAGAAGCTTGTGCTGGATGTATGCTAAGGAGGGGCAAGACCAGGGCTAGTGGTTGAAGACAGATGCTGGGCAGCAGGGTTATTGTTTGCTCCTCACATGCCTGTAATACAGCTGCTGCACCTTGGATTAATAAAGGGACAAGAGGTCTACAGGTCTCTTTGTCCATTCCACTTCAATGAGCACAAGTGTTAAGGAATTGCCTTGGCATGAGGTGTGAATTATGAAAAGAGTATGGCTCAGTGTCTTGGAAACCATGAGAGGAAAAACAATAGTGCCACAGTTAGCTTTGTCTTTCTATTGTATTATAGTACAGCAAATTTCTGGCTGACTGTCACGGATAAGTGGTTGCAATATCTCAACAGCATTCACAGTGTTCAGTTCTTTGATGGAAATGTGTTAGAGCCCAGACATCATTTTGCTTCCTCATTTGATAAAAGTCAGTGCAAATTTTAATCTTTTTTCTTCATAAAAATAAATCTGAAGATCATACCAGCCCAGGCATGAATTAAAGGCAGTTCCCACAATTGCCCATGAAAATGGACCAGTGTCTGTTACTAAGACACCAGCAAGAAGACACTGGACTCAAAGCCATTTCTACTACAAGGAAACCTGGAGTAAATCCCTTAACCTTTCCAGGCCAGTACTCCCTTATCAGTGCAATGAGCACAATATCACAGTGACATGGGTTAGGAACTTTCCCCCCCTCATTATTGAAATTTACCAGACTAGCTCAGACAGCTTGGAAGCAAGATGAAGCTGTATTTACAGCAAAGCAAAATTTACAAGCGTATAAACACACAATATATTTACAAGTAATTACAATTATATACAAATTAGAAACAGTACAGAAAATCCAAACTCCCTCCTGGACAAATGAAACTGCCCAGAAGGGGCTCAAAGCTATCCCCTCTTTCTCCCTCTACTTTGCCAGACAGACAAACAAAACAACCAGCAAAGCTTACATTGTTTTCTGTTAGCCAAGATTAGTAGAAAAGATATTAAGAGTTAGGAGGAAGCAAATAGAATCAGCATCTCAGACCAGAGTGGGACAAACTGTTGACATTTTGGCTTTTTATCCCTCTCAGCAAACCAATGAACAATATAGACTTCATAATTATTTTCTTTATACAACTAATGATCTAATTTCTCTCATTTAAATATTCCAGTTTGCCTCAAACCAGCACACACAGCAGTTTCTTTTTGTTATGTCCTGCCTGTTTAGCTGGTAAGTTACTGGGGAATGGCCTTTCCAGCCAAGACAGTATTCTGGCCACAGTGCTCAGAGGCATAAATTATATTATAAATCACTGCATATTCTGCATGCAAATTGTATTGTAACTGATGCTAGAAGGTGACAAAAGCTTGTGGCAGGAAAATGCCTTGCAGAAATACCTATGTAGCACTTCAGAGGCAACTGAATATCCCATTCTAGCTGAGGTTTCCATGGTTCTCCATGCTGAGCCAGATTTGTACTCACCGCCCAGAAGTCAGCCATACTGCCAATGGACTGGAAGGAGACACGACTGTCTGATGAGGTCTGCAGGAAGAGCTCAGACATCACTTTGGTATAGTAATAGGCATTGGAACTTGTCATTCCATATGTCACTAAAAGAAGAGATGAGAGAAGAGTTATCCCATAATCTGAATATTAGATTCTGATACTTACATATTCACTCCCTGTGTAGCTTATACAATCATGGGTAAGGTGAGCAAGGCACAAAAGAGGAAGCCTTGGGAACTCTGAATTCTATTACTTTCTGCTTTCTTAGGGATTTAGAAACATATCTGTTGTACCTTCCAGAACTTACACTGTGCAGCTGACAAACTACAAAAGTTTAGAAGCCAGAGAAGACTACTAGATGATGCAACTGGGTAACATCTGAGTTACAACTTTTATGCTCAGACAAAACTTCCAAGGGAAATTTTATTTCTCAGGACAAAGTTCATGATCTGTATTTTGAAATTCTGAAGTGAAGCCATGAAGGTACAGAGACTACCTTACTTTCCCAAGTGGAAAGCTACAGGTAAATTTTCCTCTACCAAGAAACCTCAAACAGGAGCATGCTCTAACTTCCATGAAGATGTTGCAACTCCCCAGTGCTCCTTCCTATAGAATAACATTCATCATGGTGATCACTAAGAAGATTTCCTGCTCTTGATAGGGCATCATGAAAATAAAGCAGCTGACATTCAATGACATTTACCCCACTCCCCAGCCCCCCTTCTGGATGAGTCAGTGTGTGACCACTCATACATCTGTGCACGTGTCTTGGTTCTTTAGGAAAAGATACTGAAGCACTGTCTCTCTGGACCAGTGTGATAGCAACAGGTTGGTATTGTCTGTCTTTCTCTCCTGCCATAGGGTACATGAAATATAATCCTCTCCACTGTCCCATACCACAGGTGTTCATTTGTGATAATGAATGAACCTTCCCAAAACAAAACACCAGCCATTGTTCTACCCACACAAAGTCCATCACCATTCAGTACAGGGACACATTAAAACCACCAAAGAACAACAGTATGAGCTGTCACCTGCTTTATTACCTCAGCCACCCCTCCAGTCTTGGAGGAGAGAATATCACTGAACCTAGTGTCCTTGGTGCCAGGAAGTTTCTAGAGTTGCTTGATGAGTCTTAAACATTTGTTGTGAAACTAAGACCCTGGGCAAGTTCTCCCAGGACCATGGAGTCAATGGCTAGAACTGATCAGAAAATATTGCATAAACCTACTTAATATCAATTAGATCTAGAGCAATAATCAGTTATTTTACTTCTGTGTGCAGCAGCTATTTGATAGGTTAACAGCACATCTGTCTGCTGCACTGAGTGTACATAACAATAAATTTAACACCTGCAGAGAGAGGAGGCCTGACAACAAAACCTCACATCACTCCCCTCACGCTGCACACAGAAAGGACATCCATGAGATATGACAGCTACTTACATAGACAGATGTCCACCAAAAACATGATATAGACTAGCAGCTCTCGCAGTGTGGTCTTCACATAAAGCTCTCTGTTTTCAGCTATATTCTCCGTCAGTGTAGTGCCCCACAGACCTGTTGGGTGTAAAGAAGAAATTGGAGAGTTCTGATAGCCGTTCTCAAAGGCCATGTGAGGCTTTTCACAAAGTGACATTCCCAAAAAATACCACTGGGGGTTGGATTTCTGTCACTTCTCAGGATAAAACAACTTTCCATTTCAGAACTTAAGAGCTGTAAAAATGCATTAAATAACCCCTAAAAAGAACCATTCCAGCCAGAACAAAAGATCACAGTATCACAGTACCACCAAGGTTGGAAGAGACCTCACAGATCATCAAGTCCAACCCATTACCACAGAGCTCAAGGCTAGACCATGGCACCAAGTGCCACGTCCAATCCTGCCTTGAACAGCTCCAGGGATGGCAACTCCACCACCTCCCTGGGCAGCCCATTCCAGTAGCCAATGACTCTCTCAGTGAAGAACTTTCTCCTCACCTCAAGCCTAAATTTCCCCTGGTGCAGCTTGAGGCTGTGTCCTCTTGCTCTGGTGCTGGTCGCCTGAGAGAAGAGAGCAAACTCCTCCTGGCTACAACCACCCCTCAGGTAGTTGTAGACAGCAATAAGGTCACCCCTGAGCCTCCTCTTCTCCAGGCTAAACAATCCCAGCTCCCTCAGCCTCTCCTCGTAGGGCTTGTGCTTGAGGCCTCTCACCAGCCTCGTTGCCCTTCTCTGGACA